>CM072922.1:617906-844321 GCA_036971965.1 Nyctalus aviator
CCACTCTTCCGAGTAGACGTTGTGAGATTTCATAAATGGGACCTCGAAAAAAAAAAAAAAAAAAAAAAGCAGCTCACCTGCACCCACCTTTCCCTATCGACAGGCCCACCTGCCCCTGCCTTTCCCTCTCACAGGCCCACCTGTCCCCGCCTTCCCTCTCACAGGCCCACCTGCCCCCACCTTTCCCTCTCACAGGCCCACCTGTCCCCGCCTTCCCTCTCACAGGCCCACCTGCCCCCACCTTTCCCTCTCACAGGCCCACCTGCTCCCACATTGCCCTCTCACAGACCCACCAGGGCCATCATGACCCGGATCATCCCCCAGGACCTCCCACCACAACTCGCAGTCCTCCCTACTTGTTGGATGAAACACACGAGGGATTTAATCTAATATAAAGGAGCAGGTAGAACTGGTCTGTATTTTTAATTTCTATAGGTTAAGAAAGTAACAACATCTGCAGTGAATAATACATGATTTAAAACTAACACTGCAGATTAAACATAGGTGAACTTCAAGAAGTCTAGGGAAACTCTCCAAAATGGAACACAGAATAAACTTTCCACCAAATAGCCAAGTGTCTGAATGTAAGAGACAATGAAGCAGTCAAATAGCTATGTTGATAGAAGCATAATATGCAAATAGACGGAACAACCAAACAGCACAATGACCATCCAGACAACCTTTCGTACAACCACGCTATGACACACACTGGTACCAGGCCAACAATGCGGCTTTAATGTGATTGGATGGGGGCCCCACCATTGCCCAATGATTGTCCTGAATAGTGAGTCGCAGGCCACCCTCTGTGTGATTGACCGGGAAGGGGGGCTCTGCCATCGATCACCCCACAGAGGAAGGCCCAGGCAAGCCAAGGGATTGCACCCCACACCTGTTTCCCGCAGAAGGAGGCGACCAGTGGTTGGGGAAGGGGGCAGAACCACACGGATGGCAAGCAGTGACCTCAGTGGGGGTGGGTGCACCTGCCACAGTTGGAAGAAAGAAAGCTCCAATCATCCCTGATCGCCAGCTTGGCCTAGGGACCCTTCCTGAGATGTAAAAGATTATGAGAGGGCGCAGGCTGGACTGAGTAAAACAACCTGTCCTGTCCATGAATTTCATGAACCGGGCCTATAGTCTATATATGCAACAGCCTAAAGGACCCAATGACTGACCCATCATTTGACTGGTCGTTATGAAGTACACTGACCATCAGGGGGCAAATGCTCAATGCAGGAGCTCCCTGTGGTGGTCAGTGTGTTCACACAGCAGGAGCACTGCGCAGCTTAATAACAGAGGCCAGGCTTACAGCTAGTGAGTGCAGTACAGCTACAGCGGAGCAAGCCTCTCCCATGGCAGCATACTACTGAACCACAGCAAGCACAGCACGGAATACTACACAGCAGTAAAGGAGAAGGATCTCTTCCCCTTTGGGACAGCATGGAGGGACCTGGAGAGTATCATGCTAAGCGAAATAAGCCAGTTAGAGAAAGACAAGTATAATTTAAAGAAAAAAGAATTAGGACTTGGTCCCTCAGACTCCCCCTTAATATGGTCCCTGTGTCACCATCTTCTCTCTGGTAGACTCAAGACCTCAGCTATGAAATACTCTGCCTCATGAATATGCAAAAAAGAGAAGGCAGACCAGGTTAAATATGGGTAAGTCTGTGCCATGAGGGCATCACCCACAGCCATGCCCTCCCCTACAGAAGTGCTCCCACACAGCCCTCACCATGGACTGCAGCTGGAGAACCCTCCTCCTGATGGCCAAGGTGACAGGTAAGGGGCTCCTGTCCTGGTTAAGGAGGATCCAGGGAGAGTCCAGGGGTATTCCACTGACTCCTGACTCCTCCCACAGGTGTCCACTCCCAGGTGCAGCTGGTGCAGCCTGGGGCTGAGGTGCAGCAGCCTGGGGCCTCCCTGAAGGTCTCCTGCAAGGCTTCTGGATACACTTTCACCAGCTACTACATGCACTGGGTGCTACAGGGGCTTGAGTGGGTGGGGGAAGTTGACCCTGAAGATGGAGAAACAAAGTTCGCGCAGAAGTTCCAGGGCATAGTCTCCATCACCGCAGACACACCCAGGAGCACAACCTACATGGAGCTCTGCAGCCTGAGAGCTGAAGACACAGCCGTGTATTACTGTGCAAGAGACACAGTGAGGGGAAGTCAGTGTGAGCCCAGACACAAACCTCCCTGAAGAGGCAGCTGGTCTGGGCTGCAGGGAGCGTTCAGGACACCAGGGGGCAGTCAGGACTAGAAAACCCAGGTCCCACCTAAGAGGCTGCCCTAGAGGGGTGGTGAGGGCTTCCTGTTGGGGTCAATGCTTTCTGCCCTCCTAGTGTCCCTGGGGCAGGTCCTGCTTCCTTCTCTGTGTCTAATTAGATTCTCTGCAGGAAGTGTCTGGGTTTCAGATATGGTGGACTTTTCCTCTGTGTCCTTCCTGTGTCCAGGTCCCTAATTATAACTCTCTGGGTTGACAAGGAAAACATTATAGGGGTCCTGTCCCCTCACTTAGCAACGTCCCCCTTCCTCCATTCAGTGCTGAGCGGGTCACAGTGAGTCCATGCCCCAAACCTTACCTGAGGGTGGTCAGCCCCTCACTCTGCCCCAGGAGGAGCCCTTTGGGGGCAGTTAGCTGCTTGCCTCTCACTGACATGGCTGCACATGGAGGTGGAGGTCGAACCCTGCCGGCGCTGCCTCTCTGTGAGCCTGGAAGTCCCCACCTCTCCGTGTGCCCCAGATGGAGGCAGGAAGCCCTGCTGGGCCCTGTTCCCCGTGGGTCTCATAACCTGGTCCCGGGGGACATTTCCCAACACCTGTCCCGCTTCCCCTGGAGAACCACCTGCATCCTGAGAACCTGCTGGAGGGAGACCTGGTCCCACCCCTCTCTGCTGTGCCTCCAACTCAACAGACTCCACCCATCCTCACCCTCTGTCCTCTGCCGCCCACACTCTCACCCCATGGGGCCTGCACAGGACGTCCCGTGTGGATGTGTCTGCCCTCTCCTTCCCACCCTGCTATGTTTTGCCTTAAATGCTTCCCCTTTTCACCCCTTCATGCCCATCTCTGATGCCAGGCCCTCCCTGAGATGCCAGGGCCAGCGCCACTCAGCTGTCCTGATGAGCCTACAGGCAGTGCCCACATGTGATATCAGGCCATGGGGGCCCCTCCCATGTCAGATGGAGACACAGCTGAGCACTGAGCTCAGAGAACCTCCAACATCTCACACCTGGGCTGAAGGAACCTCCAGGGGCCCTTGAGCTATAGAGCATCCTGGTGGACAAGCCCGTGGCCACTGAGGTCAGAGGGCACTCTGGGAAGGGCTGGGGTCTGGTCACCTATGAAGTTACCGATGTCCTGCTGACCAGAGCACAGGTGCAAAGGGAGCTCTGTGAATCCTAAAAGTGCAGGGACAGCGTGAGCAGCATGGCTCACTGGGTGAGCATCAGCCTATGAACCAGGAGGTCATGGTTCAATTCCCGGTCAGGGCACATGCCCAGGTTGCCAACAACATCTCCAGTGTGGGGCATGCAGTAGGCAGCCAAACAATGATTCTCTCTCATTATTGATGTTTCTATGTCTCTTTCCCTCTCTCGTCCTCACTGATATCAATTAAGAAATATTTAAACAAATCCTACATTATAAGTAGTTAATATGCAAATGGTCATCATGCCCTCACGCCATCACACAGTAATGGCTCAGACACTCAACACTGGGGAGAGAGGAATGGGGACCAGCCAGGCTGTGTCCTGGGAGAGGGACAAGCTATATGCCCCATGGTTCTATTCCCTGCAGCTGAGGTGTGTTCCTGGTGCCTGTGGCAGGCCACAGGGAGGGAAGCCAAGTCTCAGTTCCTACAACCAGCCAGAGGAGGAAATACTGGTTCCCAGGTGCAGGGAAAGGCAGAGGCGTTTAGGGGTAATCAGGCAGGCAGAGGTAGTTACGAGCGATCAAGCAGGCAGGCAGGCAAGCAAGAGGTTAGAAGCCAGAGTTTCCAGATTGCAAGAGGCAGTTGGAAATTCCCCGAGGGATCTCAGTTTGGAGGGGGAAAGGCTGGGCTGAGGGACTCCTCCCTGCCCTGCTTGCACAAATTCCATGCACCAGACCTCTAGTAAATACAAAAATAAAAATTTTTCCTGTTTCATTCACACTATGTGCATATATGAAAGGCAACTGATCACTATGTCTCTCTCACATCAATGTTTCTCTCTGTCCTCTCTCTCTCCTTTCCTTTCTTTCTAAAAATCAATGAACACATCTTCAGGTGAGGATAAAGAAAACAGTATCTATATCTATACATATGTGTACATCCACAAATATACTACATCTATATCTTTATATCTATATCTATATGTCTCAACATCTATATCTATAGCTAGAGCTATATGCACATCTCTATATCTAGAGCAATATCTATCTATGACTATATATATATATTTATATCTATATTGATATATATATTTATATATTTATTTATATCTATATTCATAGGAGGAGAGGCACATTTATATATATATATATATATATATATATATATATATATTCATAGGAGGAGAGGCACATTGATTTGATCCCTAAAGAGTCACTGATTGTGCCCACATCCTACTTTCTCACCACCTCCGGCAGCACAGCCCCTGGTGTGGAAGGAGAGGCCTCTGGGCACGGTGACCAGGACCCCAAGGAGGGCCTGGTTCTCTGAAGACAGAGTCAGCACCTCCTTCCAGGAGAAGCCCCAGAGACCCGGACCTCCCTCACTTCTTCCCTTTGTATGTGCAAACACCTCCCCTATGCAAATGCCCACACGGCCACCAGACACACACGGCCACCTGACCTCCCTCACTTCTTCCATTTGTATGTACAGACACCTCCCTATGCAAATGCCCACACGGCCACCAGACTCCACAGCTCCACACACATCTCCAGGCAATGGAGATGTGCGTCCACTTAAATGCAGTACCTCCTCATCCTGGAGAATACTTTCTGGGAGACAAGGACCTCACCTGCAAGACATGACTCCCCTGTGGCTCTTCCTCTACCTGCTGTCAGCTCCCAGATGTGAGTGACTCAGGGCTTAGTCGTGAGGATATGGGGACCCTGCATCTGAGCCCAGGACTCACTGTTTTCTCTCTGTCCCAGGTGGCCTGTCTGAGGTGCAGTTGCAGGAGTCGGGCCCAGGACTAGTGAAGCCAACGCAGACCCTGTCTCTGGTTACTCCATCACCAGTGTTTACTGCGGAGGCTTGATTCGCCAGCCACCAGAAAAGGGGTTGGAGTGGATGGGGCACATATGTAGTGGTGGAGATACTTATTACAGCCCCTCCCTCAAGAGCCAAATCTCCATCTCCATCTTCACATGTCCAAGAACCAGTTCTCCTTGCAGCTTAGCTCTGTGACCACTGAGGACACGGCCATGTAATACTGTGCAAGACACACAGTGAGGGGAAGTCAGTGTGAGCCCAGACACAAACCTCTCCAAGGAGACAGCTGGACTGGGCTAGGCTGCAGGGAGCGTCCATGACCAGAAAGAGGCGCTCAGGACCAGCACAGGGCCCAGATTAGGAACAGGTGGAAAGTTGAGGAAAGACATCATTTCCTGCTCCGTTTTAAAATAGATTTGCCCACAGGCTCAGCCAAGGAGCACACAGGAAGTCGTATCCTAGGTCTAATTTTAGGGATTGTATTTGTGAACAAAAATGGGGTTCTGTTCTAAGGACAAAGGGGGCCTCATGCTAACCTGACAAGCTCAGGGGAGGCCTGCATGGTGGTGGTACAAACAGAGAGAGAGATGTAATATAACCACAAAAGATGGTCTGAAAATTAAACATTTAACTACACATAGGCTATGGTGGGTAGTCATGTCCTAGGCCAGTGTTTTCCCTGACAATGATCAACTTAGATGTTTTCTGAGCCCATTTGCCTTTTTGTCCCTAAGATAATATATTAATAAAAAAAGACTGTGTAACTAGTAACTTGCACACTTTTCCCCAAACTACTCAAGGCACAACAAATGGCACCCAGATATTCCCTCATTGTAATTATTATCAAGTTAATAGTCAGCTGTTAATTATCTTAAACTCTCCTGTATCCATCCTGTGAAAGTTGCACCTGTCCATTATTTCACTTTGTACCCTATCCCAGATGTCTCCTTGCTTTTCTTTCTTCCACCTCCTTAATCTATCACCAGTGAGTTTCATGTAACCCCTCTACATCCCTTCCTTCGGTTTCAGTGTATAAACACAGATGTAACCTGCCATTCTACAGAGCTTTATCTCAATTCACTGAAGTTTTGCTTCCCCACATGTCAACACTTCGTGTCAAATAAACTCACAAAATTCATTACAGGTCGGAATGTCTTTTTACTTGAACAGTTCTTTCTTTTTTCATGGTTGAGCAGTGTTCCATGGTGTAGAGGTACCACGGTTATCCAATCATCTGCTGACAGCACTTAGGCTGTCTCCAAAGCTTAGCTGTTGCACTGCTGTGAACATAGGGGTGTATGCATTCTTTCTGATGAGTGTTTAATGTCTGTATGGATATATTCCTAGAAGTGTGATCACTGGGTCAAATAGGAATTCCAATTTTAATTTTTTGAGGAAACTTCATACTATTTTCCATAATGGCTGCCCCAGTCTGCATTGCTAATTGGCTAGCTAAACTGATGAACAAAAGTATACCCAGAGACATGAAAGCATGAACAAACCATGGAACCTCAGAGGGAAGGCAGGGGAGAGTGGGTGGGAAGAGATCAACCAATGAACTTGTCTGCAAATATGCCTCACCCGGGACACAGACAATAGGGTGGTGAGGGCCTGGGGAGGGAATAGGAGTGAGCAGGGAGAGGATAATGGACAGTATAGGGGGACCTATGTTATATTTCAACAATAAATATTAGGAAGAGAGAGAGAAGAGAGAAAGAAGAGAGAGAGAGAGAGAGAGAGAGAGAGAGAGAGAGAGAGAGAGAGAGAAAGAGACAGAGAGAGATTGAGAACCTCCTGTTCAGTATCCTGGCATCCTATCCACGTCTTGCTCTCTCCCACCTCCATGTCACCCCTCACCTTCCCTCCTTAACTTCAAATGCACAAACACAGCTGCAAATGGTTATTCTCTGGAGCATTGAAGGTCTTGCTCCCGAACAGTTGCTGACAGTTTGGCTTCTCAAAATCTTATAAACATGCTCTCCATGTTTGGACATTTCTTACATCAGTGTGTTGTCTTCTCTTCATATACCACACACATTCACACACATTTCTTTCCATGTGAGAGGGAGGTGCACACAATTATAAAACCTGCTGCCTCCACAGGATGGTGGTGGTGACTCTAAAGAGTTCATACCTTTTGGTGTGGGGATGACACTCCAACGACTGAGCCCACCAGCCTGGCTCCATATGAAATGATGGAAACTCTCAACTGTGAGAGTCTGGAAACAGGACTTTTGCACAGGAACAGCAGGGAAGTTGAGGGAAATGTGTGCTTTTGGGAGGCAGCTGTGTGTTTGTGAGAGTGGCAGCAGGTTAGAGACAGAGTCTGCGGCCACAGCGTCCAGCCCAGCCTCTCCTGCCCCCTCACATGCATATGTTAGAGTTTTATGGAGGATCTGATTGTGGAAAATAACTGGTTAATCTTATAGTCTCAAAATGAAATCTTCATTCAATGCATATTCTTATTCCCAAACACCAGAAAGGCAACATGGCCCATGGCAGGTCATGGAGAGTGAGAGGAAGCCCCATCCACACGCCTCTGGGGGAACACCCCTGGGTCCTCACCAAAACCCCAGGAAGGAGGACTCTCAATGCTGTAAGCTGTCCCCAAAGGAATAGGGTAATGGTTTTCAGGCAAGGAGGGAGGGAGGGCAGGTCAGGATGGGACCCCTTGTGGCCAGCATCCTTGAGTCCTTTCCCATCTGGGTTTGCCCCTAGGATGACAAGATCCGGCATGCAGTCCAGGTCACAGCAGCACCTTATATGCAGACTCCATGCAAATGGGGCTCTCCTCCTGCTCATAAAAGGGGGCCCTTGCCCAGCATGTTGGGGAGACACCCAGAACCCAAGCACCTGAGACAGGATCCAGGGCTCCACCATCAACTTGGTGCCAAGCTGCATTTTCCTCCTGGTCATTTCTCAAGGTCATTGTCAGGAGTGGGGAGTGCTGAGCCCTGTGCCTGTGCCTGTTTGTGCTTCCATGTGATTCTAAGTCCCCCTGTGTCTCTGTGTTTGCAGGTGTCCAGTGTGAGGTGCAGCTGGTGGAGTCTGGGGGAGGCCTGGTGCAGCCTGGGGGGTCTCTGAGACTCTCCTGTGAAGCCTCTGGATTCACCTTCAGTAACTACTACATGAACTGGGTCTGCCAGGCTCAAGGGAAGGGACTGGAGTGGGTCGCATACATTAGTAGTGATGGTAGTACTCACATATTCTATGCCGACTCTGTGAAGGGCCGCTTCACCATCTCCAGAGACAACACTAAGAACACACTGTACCTGCAAATGAGCAGCCTGGAAGCCCAGGACACAGCTGTGTATTACTGTGCAAGAGACACAGTGAGGGGAAGTCATTGTGAGCCCAGACATGGACTCCATGAGGATGCAGCATGGCTGGGCTGCAGGGGTCTCCCAGGACACAAGGGGGCCCTCAGGACCCACAGCACAAAGAGCAGCTCCAGGAGCAGGGGCAGAGGGAGGTGGGTGGGAAGGGCATTTCCGTTGGACTCAGGGATTTCCTCTCAAGCTCTCAGCTGCCTCCAAGGAGGGCTCTTCCTTCTCATGTACTCACTCCAGACAACAGTTAAGAAAGGCATTGTGTTTGCAGGTGACATGGCAACAGTGATGGGACTCTCCTTCGCCAAGTCTTTTATTTTCTGTTTCTCTTCCTCTGCAAGGAGACTGTCCTCAGGGCTCTCATCATCCTGGGTTTGGGAAATGTCCCTACCAAAAGAGACCGCAGCTCAGCCCAGGCCCCTGTGTGCTGACCTCAGGCTCCTGATACCATCTTTCCCTCTCACAGGCCCATGTGTCCACACCTTTCCCTCTCACAGGTCCAAAGGACCACCAGGACAAGGATCATCCCCTAGGACCTCCTACCACAGCTCTCAGTCTTCACTATCTGTTGGATGAAACACACAAGGGATTTAATCTAATACAAAGGAGTGGGTAGAACTGGTCTGTATTTTCAATTTCTAGAGGTTAAGAAATTAACAACATCTGCAGTGAATAATAATTGGAGTAAGATTGACACTGCAGATAAACATAGGTGACCTACAAGAAGTCTAAGGAAACTCTCCAACATGGAGCACAGAATAAATTTTCCACCAAATAGCCAAGTGTCAGGAATGTAAGAGACAATGAAGTAGTCAAATATCTATAATAATAAAAGCAAAATATGCAAATAGACCAAAGGACCAAATAGTAGAATGACCATCCAGATGACTTTCTGATGAACATGCTATGACACACACTGGTACCAGACCAACCAATGCAGATGCATTGTGATTGGATGAGGGCCCAACCATTGCCCAATAACTGTCCTGAAGAGGGAGGCCCAGTACACCCTCTGTGGGGTGATTGACTGGGGAGGGGGACTCTGCCATCGATCACCCCACAGAGGGAGGACCAGGCAAGCCAAGCGACTGCACCCCACACCTGTTTCCAGCAGAGGGAGGCGACCAGTAGTGGCAGAACCACACAGATGGCAGCAAAGAAAAAAACACATATGAGTTAAGAACAAGATTAATATAATCATCAAAGGTCACAAAAAAAAAATACCAAAACCAGAAGACAGTGGAACATTGACTCAAAAAGTGTTAGGAAGGAATAAATATCTTTAAATCAATCATCTAAGTCTCCATTTTTAAAAAACTCGAAAGGGAGAGAAACCAAGATGAAAGCATACGGTAGACACCCGAATGCAGCCTACCATAACAAATTTGAATTTGGAACTGAAAAACAAGGGAAACATCACCCTGAAGCACAGGACGGCTGGCTGAGAGGAGGCTCTACCATCTGGGAAGGAGAAAGAAGGCGCACTGAACCTCAGGAACTGTGAAGGTGCGGAGAACTGTGCACTCGAAAAGGAGGCTGCAGAGTTCGCTGCGGGCTTGCTTGCGGAGCATGGAGAGGGCAGGCCGAGTTCACTACAGGCTTATTCTCTGCGCCTGGAGAGGGCGGACAGCTAATGCACTGCTGGCTTTCTTGTTCGGGAGGAAAACAGAACCACCCTATTGCGCTGATAGACGGCCCCAGACAGGGAGAGGCCAGACTGTCAGGCAGCAGCGGGCAGAGATCTCTCAGAAGTATGTGAAGCCAGCGGCCATTACTGCTGGACTCAGAAACCAGACCCTCGTAGGGAGGGGCTGAATAAAGCTTGTCTGCACCACCCGAGACTCCACCCAATCCAAGAGGAGCACAGAAGCCCTTCCAGTGGCTAGCTTCCTTATTCGCTGCCAATAGGACTCTCCTAGGGAGGGGCAGACAGGAATCTAAAGCTTGTCTGCAACCAATTGTGCAGGATTCAACAAAGCTTGTCCATGCCACCCCAAAACTCTGCCCCATTCAAGTGGAATACAAAAACCCTCCTAGCTGAGACATTTCTGATCCTCATAGCCAATTGGCTTGGAGATGAATACTTCCCAGTGATACCAACAAAAATCAAGGCTCAACAAGATTGCACACACAGCACACAAAGGGCTACACCAAGACTGTCCACCTCAGGTAACTGGGAGGCTGACTCACTGAACCATATAGGACATCTTAGCACACAAAGCCACCCGACCAACTCAGGGAAACTGTGAAAATGCAGAGACAAGGAAATAGATCACAAACAAAATAAATGGAGGGAAAGAAAAAACTGGATATAGAGTTCAAAACCATGCTTATAAGGTTTTTCAAGAATTTCCTAGAAAAGGTCTGTAAGACCTATGAGGAGATGAAAAGGGATCAACAAGAACTAATAAGAGATCAACAAGAAATAATAAGGGACTAACAAGAAATAAAGAATACATTGTCTGAAATAAAAAAAATATTATACAGAGTCCTAAAAACAGAATGGAAGATCGCAAGAATCAAGTCAAAGTTTTGGAACATAAAGAGCCAGAAGACACTCCTCTGCAGAAGCAAAAAGACAAGAGAATCCAGAAAGGTGAAGATAATGTAAGAAACCTCTGTGACAACTTCAAGTGAACCAACATCAGATTTATGGGGTCCCAGAAGATGAGAGAGAGCAAAATATCGAAAACATACTGACAGAAATAGTGACAGAAAACTTCCGCCACCTGGTGAAAAAATTAGACTTACAAGTCCAGGAAGTGCACAGAACTCTAAATAAAAGGGATCCAAAGAAGACCACACCAAGACACATCATAATTAAAATTCCAAGAGCAAAAGACAAAGAGAGAATATTAAAAGCAGCAAGAGAAAAGCAGGTAGTTACCTATAAAGGAGCACCCATACAATTGTCAGCTGATTTCTCAACAGAAACCATGCAGGCCAGACGGGAATGGCAAGAAATATTCAAGGTGATGAATAGCAAGAACCTACAGCCAAAAATAATCTACCCAGCAAAGCTAATGCTCAGGATCAAAGGCCAGATAAAGAGCTTCGATAATAATTTAAAAAAAAAAAAAAAAAAAAAAAGAAAAGCTAAAGGAGTTCATCACCGCCAAACCAGAATTATATGAATTGCTGAAGAGGGTTCTTTCAGAAGAGAAAGTAAATAAAGATAAAAACTATGAACAACAAATACGTAACTATCAACAAGTGAATCTAAAAACCAAGGGAATTTAAAAAAAGTCTGATGAACAATATTAACTGGTGAATATAATAGAATTAGAGGTATGGAAGGGGAGCGAACTGACTATTCTTGGGGAAAAGGAAAGAGAGAGGTGTGGGAAGAGACTGGAAATAAACTGTGCACTTATGGATGAGGACAATGGGGGTGGGGAAAGGGCAGAGGGTGGGGTGGGAACCTGGTGGAGGAGAGCAATGGAGGGGGGGGCGGAAATGAGGAACATTTGTAATAATATCAACAATAAAGATTTATTTTAAAAAATAAAATAAAATAACTTGAAAGGGGTGAGAACCAATTTGGAGGAAGAGGGAAATGCATGTTCTCCCTGCCTCCCACAGCCACGTGAAATGCACAACTAAAATAGAGAATAGCCATCATTCTGGACTGAGTTGGGTTGGTCAGGGCACTAGCCGGGGCTGCTGCCTGGACCCCCAGTGAGGGCTTGCAGGAGGCAATGGATGGATGATTTTCCCTCATCACTGATGTTTCCATCACTTTTTCTCCTCCTTTCCTCTCTGACATCAATAAAAATATATTTTAAAATAAGAATATAAAATGTAAAGGTTGTGTGGTTTCAACCTCTTAGTGACAAATGAAGAGGAGACCAATATTTTTTGTTAGATTCCCATAGGGGGCAGATGGAGAAGAGGCTAGGAATGAGCCATAAGTCATCAGCAGTCGAATGTAAAGTAATACAATGTCTGGCTACCTATTTTCCTTAACAATGATAATAAATGACCAAAAAATGAGGTAAAGGGTGAATACTATGTACAACAACCATGTCTACAAAAAAAATGGGTGGGAGAATTATTACCCATAAGACAATGTTGTTGATGATGGTAATGATGACGATGACATGGACTGAGGCAGGGTTCCTGATCCAATGGAATGAAGGCTCCTCATACAGACACACCATCACCTTGGCTCCTGCAATGAGAAATGTCCACTCTTCCCAGTAGATGTTGTGAGATTTCATAAATGGGACCTCAAAGAAAAAAGCAGCTCACCTGCACCCACCTTTCCTTATCACAGGCCCACTTGCCCCTACCTTTCCCTCTCCCAGGCCCACCTGCCCCCACCTTGCCCTCTCACAGACCCACCAGGGCCATCATGACGCGGATCATCCCCCAGGACCTCCCACCACAACTCGCAGTCCTCCCTACTTGTTGGATGAAACACACAAGGGATTTAATCTAATATAAAGGAGCGGGTAGAACTGGTCTGTATTTTTAATTTCTATAGGTTAAGAAAGTAACAACATCTGCAGTGAATAATACATGATGTAAAACTAACACTGCAGATTAAACATAGGTGAACTTCAAGAAGTCTAGGGAAACTCTCCAAAATGGAACACAGAATAAACTTTTCAACAAATAGCCAAGTGTCCAGAATGTAAAAGACAATGAAGCAGTCAAATACCTATGTTGATAGAAGCATAATATGCAAATAGACGGAACAACCAAACAGCACAATGACCATCCAGACAACCTTTCGTACGACCACGCTACGACACAGACTGGTATCAGGCCAACAATTCGGCTTTAATGTGATTGGATGGGGGCCCCACCATTGCCCAATGATTTTCCTGAAGAGCGAGTCCCAGGCCTCCCTCTGTGTGATTGACCAGGGAGGTGGGCTCTGCTATCGATCACCCCACAGAGGGAGGCCCAGGCAAGCCAAGCGATTACACCCCATACCTATTTCCCCAAGAGGGAGATGACCAGTGGTGGGGGAAGGGGGCAGAACCACACAGAGGGTAAGCAGTGGCCACAGTGAGGGTGGGTGCAGCTGCCAGAGTTGGAGGAAAGAAAGCTCCAATCATCCCTGATCGCCATCCAGGCCTAGGGACCCTTCCTGAGAGGTAATGGATTATGAGAGGGTGCAGGCTGGGCTGAGTAACACCCCCTGTCCTGTCCATGAATTTCATGCACCATGCCTCTAGTCTATATATACAACAGCCTAAAGGACCCAATGACTAAACCACCATTTGACTGGTTGCTATGAAGCACACAGACCACCAGGGGGCAAACACTCAATGCAGTAGCTCCCTGTGGTGATCAGTGTGCTCCCACAGCAGAAGCACCGCTCAGCTTAATAATAGAGGCCGGGCTTACAGCTAGTGAGTGCAGCTGCAGCAGAGCAAGCCTCTCCTACCTCTGTGGTAGCACACTACCAAGCAATGGTGGGAACCACAGAACCAAGGTCAGCTGGAGAGCCCTGGTACATTTATGCCATGGAATACTAAGCAGCAATAAAAGAGAAGGATCTCCTCCCATTTGGGACAGCATGGAGGGACCTCGAGAGTATAATGCTAAATGAAATTAGCCAGTTAGAGAAAGACAAGTACAATTTAATGAAAAAAAGAATTAGGACTTGGAAACTCAGACACCCCCTGAATGGTTCCTGTGTCACCATCTTCTCTCAGGTGGACTCAAGACCTCAGCTATGAAATACTCTGCCTCATGAATATGCAAAAGAGAGGAGGAAAACCAGGTTAAATATGGGTGAGTCTGTGCCCTGAGGGCATCACCCACAGTCACACCCTCCCCTACAGAAGTGCTCCCAGCACAGCCCTCACCATGGACTGCAGCTGGAGAATCCTCCTCCTGGTGGCCATGGCGACAGGTAAGGGGCTCCCCTTGTGGGTTAAGGAGGGTCCAGGGAGAGTCCAGGGGGATTCCACTCACTCCTGTCTCTTCCCACAGGTGTCCACTCCCAGGTGCAGCTGGTGCAGCCTGGGGCTGAGGTGAGGCAGCCTGGGGCCTCCCTGAAGATCTCCTGCAAGGCTTCTGGATATACCTTCACTGACTACTGGATAAACTGGGTGCAACAGGCCCCAGGGCAGGGGCTTGAATTTGTGGGGAGGGTTGACCCTAGCGATGGAAACACAATCTACGCGCAGAAGTTCCAGGGCAGAGTCTCCATCACCACAGACAAGTCCATAAGCACAGCCTACATGGAGCTCCGCAGCCTGAGAGCTGAGGACACAGCCATGTATTACTGTGCAAGAGACACAGTGAGGGGAAGTCAGTGTGAGCCCAGACACAAACCTCCCTGAGGAGACAACTGGGCTGGGCTGCAGGGAGCGTCCAGGACACCAGGGGGCAGTCAGGACTAGAAAACCCAGCCCCCACCTCAGAGGCTGTCCCTGGAGGGGTGGTGAGGACTTCCTGTTGGGGTCAATGCTTTCTGCTCTCCTAGTGTCCATGGGGCAGGTCCTGTTTCCTTCTCTGTGTCTCTAATTAGATTCTCTGCAGGAAAAAAGCAGGAAGTGTCTGGGTTTCAGATCTGGTGGTCTTCTCCCTGTGCCCTTCCTGTCTCCAGGTCCCTGATTATAACTCTCTGGGTTAACACAAAAAACATTATAGGGATTCTGTCCCCTCACTGAGAGCAAAGTCCCCAACCCTCCATGCTCTGATGAGCAGGGAACATGGATTCCAGGCCCCAAACCTCACCTGAGGATGGTCAGCCCCTCACTCTGCCCCAGGAGGTGCTCTATGGGGGCAGTTAGCTGCTTGCCTCTCACTGACGTGGCTGCACATGGAGGTGGAGGTCGGACTCTGCAGGCGCTGCCTCTCTGTGAGCCTGGAAGCACCCACCTCTCCGTGTACCCCAGATGGAGGCAGGAAACCCTGCTGGGCCCTGTTCCCCGTGGGTCTCAGAACCTGGTCCCAGGGTATGTGTCCCAACACCTGTCCTACTTCCCCTGGAGAACCATCTGCATCCTGAGAACCTGCTGGAGGGAGACCTGGTCCCACCCCCCTCTGCTGTGCCTCCAGCTCCACAGACTCCACCCCGTTCTCACCCTCTATTCTCTGCTGCCCACACTCTCACCCCATGGGGCCTGCACAGGACTTCCCTTGTGGATGTGTCTGCCCTCTCCTTCCCACCCTGGTAGGTTTTGCTTAAATGCAGCCCCATGTCACCTCCTCATGCCCATCTCCTGTGCCAGACTCTGCCTGGGACGTCAGAGTTGGGGACATTCAGGCAGCTTGAAGTGACCTCAGTTGCCCAGCTGAGCCCATGTGTGATGTCAAGCCATGCGGGCCCTCCTGTGTCAGGTGGAGACACAGCAGAACACTGAGCTCAGAGCACCTCCCACAGCTCACACCTGACCTGAGGGATCCTCCAGGGACCCATGATCTGCAGAGCACCGTTGTGGACAAGTTCATGGCCACAGGGGTCAGAGGGTAGTCAGGAAAGGCCTGGGGCCTGGTCAATTATAATGTTGCCAATGTCTCCTGACCAGAGCTCAAGTGCACAGGGAGCTCTGTGAATTCTAAAAGTGCAGGGCCAGCTGGGCCAGCATGGCTCAGGGGGTGAGCATTGACCTTTGAACCAGGAGGTCACTGTTTGATTCCCAGTCAGGGCACATGTCCAAGATGCGGGAAATATCCCCAGAGTGGGGCAAGCTGGAGGCTGACAATCAATAAATCTTTGTCATCGTTGATGTCTCTATCTCTCTTTTCCTCTCCCTTCCTCTCTGAAATCAATAAAATTTTAATTAATAAATGTATACATACATAAAAATGTCACAGATTTGAATCCCAGTAGAGTCATATGTGGAAGGCAAGTGATCAATATTTCTCTCTCACATCAGTATTTCTCCCTTTCCTTCTCTCTCTCTCTCTCTCTCTCTCTCTCTCTCTCCTCTCTCCATTACTTTCCCTCTAAAAGTGAATGGTCACATGGTTTGGTGAGAATAAAGAAAACAATATCTATATGTATGCCTTATGTACATCTACAAATACATCTTCATCTACATCTTTTTCTCTATCTCGATCTCCAAAGCTATATCTATAAGTCAGTTAACATATTCATAGGTAAGGAAAAAGAAAGAACTATCTCTGTCTATCTCCATATCTATATCTATATCTATATCTATATCTATATCATCTATATCTATATCATCTATATCTATATCTTTATCTATATCTATATCTATATCTATGTATGTCTATGTCTATGTCTATATCTATATCTATATCTATATCTAAACCATCTATAATAATAAAAGCACAATATGCTAATTAGACAGGATGTCCTTCTGCAAGTAACAGTGGAGATGGTGGGTGCAGAGCACCTTGCACTACTTTCGTGCATTGGGCCTCTAATATATCTATATCTGTATCTGTATCTGTATCTATATCTGTATCTATATCTATATCTACATCTATATCTACATCTATATCTACATCTAATCTATCTCTCTAAATATATCTATATCTACATCTATATCTATATCTGTATCTATATCTATATCTATAAAAATCCATGTAGATTTTTAGCCCCAAAGGAGTCACTAATTGTGCCTACATCCTACTTCCTGACCTCCTCCTGCAGCACAGCCCCTGCTGTGGAAGGAGGGGCCCCTGGGCACGGTGACCAGGACCCTAAGGAGGGCCTGGTTCTCTGAAATCACAGTCAGCACCTCCTTCCAGGAGAAGCCCCAGAGACTGAGATCTCCCTCACCTCTTGCCCTTTGTATGTGAAGACACCTCCCCTATGCAAATGCCCACACGGCCACCAGACACACACACAGTTGGCGTCCACTTAAATGCAGGGCCTCCACACTCTGGAAAATGTTTTCTGGGAGAAGAGGACCTCACCTGCAAGACATAACTCCCCTCTGGCTCTTCCTCTTCCTGCTGTCAGCTCCCAGATGTGAGTGACTCAGGGCTCAGACATGAGGAGATGGGACCCTGCATCTGAGCCCAGGACTCACTGTGTTCTCTCTGTCCCAGGTGTCCTGTCTGAGGTGCAGCTGCAGGAGTCGGGCTCAGGACTGTTGAAGCCCTCGCATACCCTCTCCTTCACCTGCACTGTCTCTGGTTACTCCATCGCCAGTGGTCACTACTGGGGCTGGATCCGCCAGCCCACAGAGAAGGCGCTGGAGTGGATAAGGTATAAACATAGCAGTGGGAGCACTTACTACAGCCCTTCCCTCAAGAGCCGAACCTCCATCTCCATAGACACGTCCAAGAACCAGTTCTCCCTGCAGCTGAGCTCTGTGACCACCGAGGACACAGCCATGTATTACTGTGCAAGAGAGACAAAGTGAGGGGAAGTCAGTGTGAGCCCAGACGCAAACCTCCCTGAGGAGGCAGGTGGGCTGGGCTGAAGGAAGCATCCAGGACACCAGGGGGCTCTAAGGACACATAGCACAGAGCAGCCCTAAGAGCAGGGGAGGAAAGGGCCTTCCTGTTGGGCTCAGGGATTTCCTCTCAAGCTCTCAGCTGCCTCCAGGGAGGGCTTTTCCTTCTCATATTCTCACTGCAGACAACAGTAAAAAAGGGCATTGTGTTTGCAGGTGACATGGTGGCAGTGATGGGGACTCTCCTTCCCCAAGTTTTTGTATTTGTTTATTTCTCTTTCTATGAAAGGAGACCATCCTCAAGGCTCTCCTTGTCCTGGGTTTAGGAAATGTTCCCAACAAGAGAGACCCCAGCGCAGCCCAGACGCCTGTGTGCTGACCTCAGACCCCTGTCCCCACCTTTCCCTCTCACTGGCCCACCTGCCTCCACCATTCCCTCTCACAGGCCCCAACCTTTCCCTCTCACAGGCCCATCTGTTGCCATGGTGATGAGTATCATCCCCCAGGACCTCCAACCACAGTGCCCCTACTCCCTACCACAAGCTTCCTTCCTGCTTCTCATTCAATCAGGTGCATGGGCAAACCCACCCCAACATTTGGCTTCAATGATCACAAAACATTGGATCTGATTTGCTTTATTTCTCAATAAAGGGGGCCCTGTGGTTACAGGTAGGTCCCAACAGATGGCTCAGGGTGACCCCCACATCAGCACCCTTAGGTCGTTGATCCCCACCTTAACTATCTGTAAAGTCCTGTCATATAAGGTCACCGACCGGCCCCTGAAATGAGAACCTGGATGTTCCTCAGGTCAAGGTCCAGCCATGACAGTCCCTTGAGAGTCAGGGCCTTCAGGTCCCCTCAGGAACCTGGGGACGCGTTTCCTTCCCGGGAGCTGGAAGTTGTGTGGTGTGTGCATGTGTGTGTGTGTGTGTGTGTGTGTGTGTGGTAGTCTGTTTGGAATTGAGCCATGACACCCGTGTGTCTGGATGCATGCACAGTAGTTTGGACCTCACATGAAACCTGGAACTTGGGTTAGTCTTCAAGCCAATGCTTTCTCTCCTGAAGGACTCCAGATGTGGTGTGTGGCTATTTCGGGCCAGAGAGTGGCAAATGGAACTGGTTAGCACAATGAAGGATGGTTCTGGAGGTGTACCTGCTCAGACTTGGAGAATTCCCGTCCATGGTAATTCCCCTCCAGGCTCAGGTGGCTTTTCCCATGTTGCATATGGTCCATCTAGTGAATGGGCTTCAGGTCGCCCATCATGTAGGGACATGATGACAGCACTGCCCAGGGCCACACGCAGACCCGAGGAGGCACTGGAGAGGGAGGACATGGTGCCTCTGAAATGAGCAGCTGATGAAGCGGGAAAGCGCCACCTGCCCTCCCTCTCCTGGTTAGAAACACATCACGTGTCCACATGGACACAGACCCTGATGGTGAGAACAAAGTGGAGCCACTGAGGTTGACCAGGTTTCTAAGACATTAGATCCATCATCTCCAGTAAATCCTAGAAGTGGGATCACTGGGTCAAATAAGAGTTCCTATTTTATTTTGTTTAGGAAACTCCATACTGTTTTCCATAATGGCTGCCCCAGTCTGCATTGCTAATTGACTAGCTAAACTGATAAACAAAAGGAGAGCCAAAGACATGGAAGCATGGACAGAACATGGATCCTCAGAGAGAAGGCAGGGGAGGGTGGCTGAGAAGAAATCAAGCAAGGAACTTGTCTGCCTATATGCCTCACCCAGGGTACAGACAATGGGGTGGTGAGGGACTGTGGAGGGAATAGGAGTGAGCAGGGAGAGGATAATGGGGAGAAGAGGGGACCTATGTAATACTGAAACAATAAAGATTAGAAAGGAGAGAGGAGAAAGAAAGGAAAGAGAGAAAGAGGAAGAGGGAGAGAACTGAACCTCCTATTCACTGTCCTGTCACCCAGTTCCCGCCTTGCTCTCTCTCATCTCCATGTCACTCCTCACCTTCCCTCCTTAACTTCAAATGCACAAACATAGCTGCAAACAGTTATTCTCCAGAGCATTGGAGGTCTTGATCCCCAAGAGTTGTGGACAGTTTAGCTTCAACCATATCTTATCAACATGTTCTCCATGTTTGGACATTTCTTACATCAACGTGTTGTCTTCTCTACATTTACCACACATGTTCACACACATTTATTCACATGTGGAGAGGGAGGTGCACACAATTATAAAACCTGCTGCCTCCACAGGATGGTGGTGGTGACTCTAAAAAGTTCACGCCCTTTGGTGTGGGGATGACCTCCAACCACTGAGCCAACCAGCCTGGCTCCATGTGTAAATGATGGAAACACTCCCACTGTTAGAGGCTGGGAAAGAGGGCTTTTGCACACGAACAGCAGGGATGTTGAGGGAAATGTGTGCTTTCGAAAGGCAGCTATATGCTTGTGAGAGTGGCAGCAGGTTAGAGACAGAGACTGCGGCCACAGTGTCCAGCCCAGCCTCTCCTGCCTCCTCGCGGGCATATGTTAGAGTTTTTTGGACAATCAGATTGAGGAAAATAACAAGGAGAATCTTTCAGTCTCAAAATAAAAGTATCATTCAATGTAAATTTTTATTCCTAAATCACAGAAAGGCAACATGGCCCACAGCGGGTGAAGGAGAGTGAGAGGAAGCCCCATCCATGGGCCTCTGGAGGAGCACCTCTGGGTCCTAATCAAAACCCCAGGAAGGAGGACTCTCAATCCTGGAAGCTGCTCTAAAGGAATGGGGTCAGGGTGATGGATCTCAGGAAAAGAGAGAGGGAGGACAGGTCCAGGATGTGACCCCCCTTGTGACCAGCATCCTTGATTCCTTTCCCATCTGCGATCGCCCCTAGGATGACAAGGTCAGCCATGCAGCCCAGTTACAGCTGCACCTTATATGCAGACTCCATGCAAATGGGGCTCTCCTTCTGCTCATAAAAGGGGGCCCTTGCCTGGCATGTTGGGGAGACATCCAGAACCCAAGCACCTGAGACAGGGCCTAGTGCCTCCACCATGAACTTGGTGTCAAGTTATGTTTTCCTCCTGTCATTTCTCAAGGTCATTGTCAGGAGTGGGTGTGCTGAGCCCTGTTCCTGTGGCTGTTTGTGCTTCCATGTGACTCTAAGTCCCCCTTTGTCTCTGTGTTTGCAGGTGTCCAGTGTTTTGAACAGCTGGTAGAGTCTGGGGGAGGCATGGTGCAGCCTGAGGGGTCTCTGAGATATCCTGTGCAGCCTCTGGATTCTTCTTCAGTAGCTACTACATGAGCTGGGTCCGCCAGGCTCCAGGGGAGGGGTTGTAGTGGGGCTCACACATTAGTAGTGGTGGTAGTACATACTACGCCAACTCTGTTAAGGGCCGCTTCACCATCTTCACAGACAACACCAAGAACACGCTATACCTGCAAATGAGCAGCCTGAAAGATGAGGACACAGCTGTGTATTACTGTGCAAGAGACACAGTGAGAGGAAGTCAGTGTGAGCCCAGACAGACATAAACATCCATGAGGAGGCAGTAGGCCTGGGCTGCAGGGGGTGTCCTGGACACCAGCGGGCGCTCAGGCCCCACAGAACAGAGTTTAGCTCCAGAAGCAGGCGCAGATTGAGGTGCTGGGAAGAGCCTTCCTGTTGGGCTCAGGGATTTCTTCTCAACCTCTCAGATGCTCTCAGGAAGGACTATTGCTCTTTCTCTGAGGCTCTTATTTCCTGCTTTCTCACTGCAGACCCCAGAGGAAGAGGTAGCTGCTGGCAGATAACATGTGGGCAATGATGGGGACTCTCTTCACCAAGTTCCTGTATTTCCTGCTTTTCTTTTAAATATATATTTTATTGATTTTTCACAGAGAGGAAGAGAGAGGGGTAGAGAGTCAGAAACATCGATGAGAGAGAATCATCGATCAGCTGCCTCTTGCACACCCCCCACTGGGGATGTGCCCGCAACCAAGGTACATGCCCTTGACCGGAATCGAACCTTTCAGTCCGCAGGCTGACGCTCTATCCACTGAGCCAACTGGTCCCAGCTTCCTGCTTTTCTTTTAAAACACAGACCTCTGTGTCTCTCCCTTGTCCCCTGCTGGTCCTCTGTGCTCTCATTGGCCTGACATTGGAAACCTTCCCACCAAGAGAGACATCCACTCAGCTCAGGACCTGTGTGCTGAGATCAGAGTGTGACCCACATGCCCATCTGCCCCACAGGGGCCTTCGTACTGACAGGACCACAGTAAATAAAACATGTGCTCATCCCAAGGACAGTGGAAGCTGGATGTAGCCCATCTGAATGGTGCAACGTGCCCTTGAAGGCTGCTCCCTGGTAATCTCACCTGTACAGGTGCCAGGATTGGCTGTTTCTGGTCCCACAGGAGCAGGCAATGACCTCAGATATCTTCCTATAGGTGTCACACCAGCATTGATGTGAGGATAGCCGTGTGCGTGTCCCATGTAGTGTGGTTTAATAGGATGTTTAACAAGGATCGTTGGAAATCATCTTAGGTTAACAAGCAGCTGACTTTGGAAATCTCTTGGTGAAGGAGACAGCTTTACAGTTTTGCAATCTTTTGCACTTAAAACCATGGGCTAAAGCTTCACATTTCATAATGACAGTGTTGAATCCTCTGAAGATCACTCCTCTGATGGCTCAGATAGAGTAATAACCCTGGTAGAGGCTGCTTGTGGATTGCTGCTCTATCTCAGCATTTTCCCAGCCTCCATGTTGTAGGTGCTGTAGTGGCCCCTCCTTCACCTCACTCATGTCTTCAGGATGGAGGAGACCTCCCACATGTCCCTCCTTGCTCCTTTCATAGGTTTCCAGGAGCCATGAGAACCCACTGTGTCTGTAAAGCTTCCCCAAATCATGCACTGCTCCCCAGACCTCTGTGTGTCTCACTAGTCCCCTCCTGATTGACAGCTTTACAATGCTCAGAAATGGGAGTTGGTGAAACCACGAGCTGGATCTTTGAAAAGATTAAAAAAAAAAGTGGATGAACCACTAGCCAGACTCATCTGGAAACAAAGAGAGGAAACCAAAATAAATAAAATCAGGAATAAAAGCAAAGAAGTACAAACCAGCACACCAGAAATAAAAATGTTTCTAATAAAGTACTATGAACAACTGTACACCAACATGCTGGACAATGAGGCTGGAATGGAAGAATTCCTAGAAAAACACGGTACCCCAAAATGAAACAAGGAGAATCAGATAACCTGAATAGGCCAATAATAACTGAAGAAATAGAATCAGGAATATAAAAACTGCCAGCAAACAAAAATCTCGGTCTGGATGCCGTCACAGGTGACTTTGAAAAACATCCAAAGAAGAACTAACACATATACTCCCGAAATATTTAAAATAAATCCTCAGAGGAAGGAACACTTCCAAACTCTTTTATGTGGCCTGCATTAACTAATTCTAAAATCAGATGACACTAATAAGAGAGAAAATTACAAGCCAATATCCCTGATGAAAACAGATGCGAAAATTCTCAACTCAATATTAGCAAATTGGATCCAGCAATATTTTAAAAAGATCAGACACCATCACCAACTGAGATTCATCCAGGATGCAAGGCTCATATGATATTCACAAATCAGTACACCTGATACATCACAGAAACAAATTGAAAGAAGAATATGATATGACCATATCTATAGATTCAGAAAAAGCATTCAACAAAATCCAACAACCACTTTTGATAAATACTCTCAGCAAAGTGGGAGAAGAGGGCTCATATCTCAACATATTAAAAGATCTGTATGACAAACCCACAGCCGGAGTCATACTCAATGGACAAACACAAAAACCATTTCCCCTATGAAATTGAACAAAACAAAAAGGTCTGCTTTTACCACTCTTATTCAACATAGTACTGGAAGTTCAAACCACAGCAATCAGACAAGAAGAAAAAATAAAAGGCATCTAAATTGGAAAGAAGAAAGTAAAACACTTATTATTCATAGATGACATGATATTGTTCATAGAAACCCTAAAGACTCCACACACAAACACACCATAGATTTAATACAGGAATCCATCAATGTAGCAGGACACAAAATTAACATCCAGAAATTGATGGTACTTTTATACACCAATAATGAATTTTCAGGAAGGGAAATCAGACCAACAATACCATTTACATTTGCATCAAAAATAAGAAATGTAAAAATAAACTTAGCCAAGAAGGTAAAAGACTTGTACTCAGAAAAATACAGGATGTTTAATAAGGAGATAGAGGAAGATATATAAAGTGAAAAACATACTATGATCATGGATTGGTAGGATTAACATCATTAAAACGTCCATATTACCCAGTGTATTTTACAGATTCAATGTAATCACTTTTGAAATAGCAACATCACATTTCACAAATCTACAGAAAATACTCCAAAAATTGATATGGAACCAAAAAAGACCCCAATTAGCCACAGAAATCTTGACAAAGAAAAACAAAGGTGGAGAAAACACAGTACCAGATATCAAATTATACTCCAAAGCCATAAAAATAAAAACAGCCTGGTACTGGCACAAGAACTGGCATATACATCCATGGAACAGAACAGAGAACCCAGAAATCTACCCAAACCATCACACTCAATTAATATTTGACAAGAGCATACCATGGAGTCAAAATAGTCTCTTAAATAAATATTTTTTAGGGAAATTGGACAGATAACCAAGCAAATAAATGAAACAATACAAAAACATACACCATATTCAGGAGTAACTACAAAATGGTTAAAAGACGTAAATGTAACTAGGGAGACCATAAAAATCCTAGAGGAAGCCCTAGGCAGCAAAATCTCAGACATCTCTCATATCAATTTGTTTACAGATACATCTCCAAGGAGAAAATAAACAAAGGGACATACATCAAAATAAAGTGTCCGCACAGCAAAGAAACCATCAGTAAAATGAAATGGAAGCCTACAGAATGGGGGAACATGTTCAGCAAGGACCCATGCGATATAAAGTGTTGATATCCAAAATATGAGAAAAACACATACAACTTAACCAAAGGAAGTCAAATTATCGAATTACAAAAATAGGCAAAGGACCTAAATACACACTTCTACTGAGGGAACACAGAGTTGGCCAAGAAACATAACAAAAATGCTCAGTCACTGACCCTCAGAGAGATGCAAATTAAAAGGATAGGAGGTATCAGCTCACACCTGTCAGAATGGCTACCATCAACAAAGCAGCAAATGACAAGTGCTGGTGAGGATGTGGAGCAAAGGGAACCCTCGTGCCCTGCTGGTGGGAATGCAGGCTGGTGCACCCACTATGGGACACAGAATGGAGTTTCCTCAGAAAATTAAAGATGGAACTGCCATTGGACCCAGTGATCCCACTTTTAGGAATTCTCCAAAGCAACCCGAAAAACCAATCATACACTATGTATGCACTCCCATATTCAAAGCAGCCCAGTTTACAATAGCTTAGATCTCCAAACAGCCCTAACGCCAGCAGTAGCAGAGCGGATAAGAAGCTCTGGTGCATTTATGCCATGGGATACTATGCAGCAGTAAAAGAGAAGGATCTCTTACACTTTGGGACAGCCTGGAAGGACCTGGAGAGTATCATGCTAAGTGAAATAAGCCAGTCAGAGAAAGACAAATATCACATGATCTCACTCATATGTGGAACCTAATTAAGAAAATAAACTGATGAAGAGAATGGATCCAGAGACCTAGAAGCTTGGAGCAGACTGGGGGATCGTGGTAGGGTGGGTGGATGGGTGGAAAGAAGTCAACCAACAAACTTGTATGCACATAGGCTTAATCCAGGGACACAGACAACCGGATGGTGAAGGCCTAGGGCACCCGGGGCGGGCTAGAAGGTGTCAATCAGGGATATACGGGGACATGAGTAATACCTTCAACAATAAAGGTACAATTTAAAGAAAAAAGAATTAGGACTTGGACCTTCAGACACCCACTGAACATGGTCCCTATGTCACCATCTTCTCTCAGGTGGACTCAAGACCTCAGCTATGAAATACTCTGCCTCATGAATATGCAAAAGAGAGGAGCCAGACCAGGTTAAATATGGGTGAGTCTGTGCCCTGAGGGCATCACCCACAGCCACACCCTCCCCTACAGAAGTGCTCCCAGCACAGCCCTCACCATGGACTGCAGCTGGAGAACCCTCCTCCTGGTGGCCATGGCGACAGGTAAGGGGCTCCTGTCCTGGTTAAGCAGGGTCCAGGGAGAGTGCAGGGGGATTCCACTCACTCCTGTCTCCTCCCACAGGTGTCCACTCCCAGGTGCAGCTGGTGCATCCTGGGGCTGAGGTGAGGCAGCCTGGGGCCTCCGTGAAGGTCTCCTGCAAGGCTTCTGGATACACCTTCACCAACTACTGGATGCAATGAGTGTGACAGGCCCCAGGACAGGGGCTTGAGTGGGTGGGGTTGGTTAACCCTTACAGTGGAGGCACAAACTACACACAGAACTTCCAAGGCAGAGTCTCCATGACCGCAGACAAGTCCACAAGCACAGCCTACATGGAGCTCCGCAGCCTGAAAACCGAGGACACAGCTGTGTATTACTGTGCAAGAGACACAGTGAGGGGAAGTCAGTGTGAGCCCAAACACAAACCTTCCTGAGGAGGCAGCTGGTCTGAGCTGCAGTGGGCACTCAGGACACCAGGGGGCGCTCAGGACCAGCTCAGGGCCCTGACCAGGAGCAGGTGGAGAGTTAAAGACACCATTTCCTGCTCCATCTTAAAATAGTTGTGCGCCAAGTCTCAGCCACAGAGCTCACAGGAAGCCCTGTCCTAGGTGTAGTTTTAGGATTGTGTTTGTGAAAGAAAAAAAAAAGAAAAAGAAAAAAAAAAAGAAAGAAAGAAAAAAAAGAAAAAGAAAAAAGAAGAAAAAAAAAAAAGAGAGAGAGTTCTGTCCTAAATTTGACAAATCTCAGTGACTGACAGGACCCTCACAGGGTGCTCTGCTTGTTGTGGGGTGGATCCCTGGGTTCAGAATAAGGCCACCAGAGGCTGATGATTGATTTAAAAAAGCAAGCAAATATTTATTGAAATAAATACTGGCCAGGAAAGTTGTAAAGCACCACACGCAGGTGGACTCCACATGACTGCACCGTTTCAGGGTTAGGCAGTTCCTTTTAAAGGTTCAAACCACAGGAATTTTCCTATGTTCTAAATTTTAAATCCTAAAGACTACATTCTAAAGACGGATCAGCCTGCAGGGTCGTAGCTATTCACATCCTGCTGTACATTGTAATGTGGCCCTATCTTGCGATAGCCTATAACATAGAAGCAGAGCTAAGAGGTTTCTATCTCTGAAGGTTACTGACCAGTGGGAATAAATCTCCTGTGGTCCTGGTCCCAGGCAAGGAAAAATTGCCTTAGCCTCCAAGTCTCCACCTGGAAGCTAAGGTAAATAGCTTTCCCCCGTGTTTAATCAGGTGCAAGAGCCAAACTAGAAGGGTTAAAATTCAAACAGCAGTTTTTACCAAGGTATGGTTACCACTATATTTCATGATCACACATTTCCACCTGGGCAGATCTGGGGGTGGGCATCTGTCAGGCTCTGGAACATAGTCAGTCCTGTAACAACTAGTCTAACCCTGAGTCTAGTACATGGTACTCGGAGAGGGAAGGAGCTGGGCTGGTGTGGCTCAGGGGCTGAGCATTGGCCCAGGAACCACCAGTTATGAGTTTGATGCCTATTCAGGGCACAGGTTCTGCATTGGATGATCAATCCCCAATAGGAGGCATGAAGGATGCAGCCAATCAATGATTCTCTCTCATCACTGATGTTCCCATCTCTCTTTCCCTTCCTTTCCTCTCTGACAACAATAAAAAAATATTTTAAAATAAGTATAAAAAGTGAAAAGGAAAAGAAGGAAGGCTTTGTGGTATTGACCTGCTCATGCCTCCCCTCCCCAGTGTGGTCTCACTTTCCAAGTGGTGGTGGCCGCCACAGTCCCAGATTCCTGTGTCCGTCTGTCCTCACCTGGGTTGTGGGAGGATGGACAAAGGTGGCCGCTCTCCTCAGAGAAGGGAGGTGCTCACCTGACCCTAAGGAGGAGGAGGTACCTCAACTCTCTCCCCAGGGTTTTGTTCCAAGAGCCATCATATTCCTTTTTTATCTTTTTTCATCCTCTCCTAATTATATTTTTCATTGCTTTTCAGAGAAAGGGGGGACAGGATGGAGGGGAAGAGAGAAACATTGATGTGAGAGGAACACATCAACTGCATGCTTCCTGCAAATGCTCAACCAGGGCAAGGGCCAGGTAGGGGCCTGCAACCCAGGAACCTGCCCTTGACCAGAATAGAACCTGAGACCCTTCAGTTCAAAGGACAACACTCTATCCATTAACACAAACTGGCCAAGTCTAGGACTCCATTTTAAAAATGATTTATTTATTCATTTATTTATTCATATTTATTAATATTTTATTGTTGAAAGTGTCACATATGTCCCCTTACCCATTGATCCCCTCCAGCCAGCACCCAATACCTCCTGTGGCTGCATGTGTAAATGATGGAAACTCTTCACTGTGAGGGCCTGTGAAACAGATCTTTGCACATGAATAGCAGGCAAGTTGAAGGAAATGTGTCCTTTCAGGAGGCAGCTGTGTGCTTGTGAGAGTGGCAGCAGGTTAGAAACTGAGGCTGCAGCCACAGCATCCAGCCCAGCCTCTCCTGCCTCCTCACATGCACATGTTAGAGTTTTGTGGAGGATCTGATCGAGGAAAATAACAAGGAGAATCTTTCAGACTCAAAATAAAAGCATCATTCAATTCAAATTCTTTTTCCCAAACAACAGGAAAGTAACATGGCCCTCGGCGGGTGAAGGAAAGCTAGAGGAACTCCTTAAACTGGTAGCACCCTTGGGTCCTCATCAAAACTCCAGGAAAGAGGACTCTCAATCCTCGAAGCTGACCCCAAAGAAATGAGGTCAGGGTGATGTGTCTCAGAAAAGCAGGGAGGAAGGGCAGGTCAGGACAGGAACCATTGTGGCCAGCATCCTTGAGTTCTTTCCCATCTGGGGTCGCCCCTAGGATGACAAGGTCAGGAATGCAGCCCAGGTCACAGCTGCACATTATATGCAGACTCCATGCAAATGGGGCTCTCCTCCTGCTCATATAAAAGAGCCCTTGCCGGGCATGTTGGGGAGACATCCAGAACCCAAGCACCTGAGACAGGACCCAGCAGCTCCACCATGGACTTGGTGCCAAGCTGTGTTTTCCTCCTGATCATTTCTCAAGGTCATTGTCAGGAGTGGGCAGTGCTGAGCCCTGTGCCTGTGCCTGTTGGTGCTTCCATGTGATTCTAAGTCCCCCTGTGTCTGTGTGTTTGCAGGTGTCCAGTGTGAGGTGCAGCTGGTGGAGTCTGGGGGAGGCCTGGTGCAGCCTGGAGGGGGTTGGGGGGACTCTGAGACTCTCCTGTGTAGCCTCTGGATTCACCTTCAGTAGCTATGAAATGAACTGGGTCCGCCAGGATCCAGAAAAGGGGCTGGAGTGCATCTCACTCATTAGTAGTGGTAGTCGTAGTACCACACACTACGCAGTCTCTGTGAAGGGCCGCTTCGCCATCTCCAGAGACAACGCCAAGAACACACTGTACCTGCAAATGAGTAGCCTGAAAGCTGGGGTCATGGCCATGTATTACTGTGTGACAAACAGTGAGAGGAAGTCAGTGTGAGCTCAGACAAAAACTTCTTGAGGAGGCAGCAGGGCTGGGCTGCAGGGGCGCCCCAGACCCTTGGGGGCAACCTGGGCCCACAGCACAGAGAGCAGCCCCAGGAGCAGATGCAGAGGGAGGTGGGATGGAAGGGCCTTCCTGTTGGACTCAGGGATTTCCTCTCCAGCTCTCAGCTGCCTCCAGGGAGGGCTCTTCCTTCTCATGTTCTCACTGCAGACAACAGTGAAGAAGAGCATTTTGTTAGCAGGTGACATGGTGGCGGGACTCTCCTTCACCAAGTCTTTTATTTTCTATTTCTCTTTCTCTACAAGGAGACCATCCTCAGGGCTCTCATCAGCCCAGTTATCGGAATCGTTCCCACCAAGAAAGACTCCAGGGCAGCCCAGGCCCCTATTTTCTGACCTCAGGGCCCTGTCCCAACCTTTCCCACTTATAGGCCCTTGCTCCCGCCTTTCCCTCTCACATGCCCGCCTGTCCCCACCTTTCCCTCTCACAGGCCCATCTGGGCCACCATGACGAGGGTCATCCTCCAGAATCTCCCACCACAGCCCTCTGTCATCTCTATCACACACTTCCCTCCTGGTCCTCATTCACTCGGGTAGATGTGCAAACCCACCCCAACATCTGGCTCAATCACCACAAAACCTTGGATCTGATATATGTTGTTTCCCAAAAAAGGGACCCCGTGGTTACAGGAATGTCCCAGCAGATGTTCCAGGGTGACCCCCCACATCAGCACCCTTAGCTCCATCGTGCCCTCCTTAACCATCTGCAAACTCCTGTCTTATAAGGTCACCCACAAGCCCCAACAATGAGAACCTGGATGTACCTGAGGTCAGGGTCCAGCCATCACAGTCCCCTGGGAGTCAGGGCCTCCAGGGCCCTTCAGGAACCTGGGGATGGATTTCCTTCCTGGGAGCTACGAGTTGTGTGTGAGAGAGTGTGAGTGTGCATGTGTGTGTGTGTGTGTGTGTGTGTGTGTGTACATGGTAATCTCTTTGGAATTGAGCCATGACCCCCATCTGTCTGGATACAGGCACAATAGTTTGGACCTCACATGAAACCTGGAATTTGGGTTAGTCTTCAAGCCAATGCTTTCTCTCCTGAAGGACTCCAGATGTGGTGTGTGGCTATTTCAGGGCAGAGAGAGGCAGATGGAACTGGTTGGACAATGAGGAAATGACAGCACAGTGAAGGAACGGTCCTGGAGGTTTGCCTGCTCAGACGTGGTGAATTCCCATCCACGGTAATTCCCCTCACAGGCTTTTCCCATGTTGCACATTATCCAGTGAATGGGCTTCAGGGCCCAGGGTCACCCATCATGTAGGAACACAGTGACAGCACAGCCCAGGGCCACACTCAGACTCAAAGAGGCACTGGAAAGGGAGGACATGGTGCCTCTGAAATGAGCTGCTGATGAACCAGGAAAACCCCACATGCCCTCCCTCTCTTGGATAGAACCATGTCACGTGACCACATGGACACAGACCCTGATGGTGAGAACAAGGCAAAGCCAACAATTCTGACCAGGTTTCAATGATATTAGATCCATCAGCTCCAATAACCGGCAGATTCCTGGGTGACTTATTCATTCTGTAATAATGAACAGAGAAAAATAATTCTTTTCATATAAAATTACTTTTATATGTCCCTTCATGTCATTGATTTACATAAAAACTTTTTATAATTACAGTTGGCCAAGAGACACAGGAAAAATGCTCAAAGTCAGTGATCCTCAGAGACATGCCAATTAAAAGGACAGGGGGTATCAGCTCACACAGGTCAGAATGGCTACCATCAACAAACCCAAAAATGACAAGTGCTGGTGAGGGTGTGGAGCAAAGGGAATCCTCCTACTCTGCTGGTGGGACCGCAGGCTGGTGCAGCCACTATGGAACACAGAATGGAGTTTCCTCAAAAATTAAAGATGGGACTGCCATTTGACCCAGTGGACCCACTTTCAGTTATATATCCAAAGTGACCCCAATCGCCATTCACAAACAATGCATGCACCCCTATGTTCATAGCAGTACAATTTACATTCGCTAAGATCAGAAAACAGCCCTTGTGTCCATGAGTAGCTGAGTGAATAAAAAGCCGTGATACATTTATGCCAAAGAATACTAAGCAGCAGTAAAAGAGAAGGATCTCATACCCTTGGGAAAGCATGGAGGGACCTGGAGAGTGTCATGTTAAAGGTAGTAAGCCAGTCAGAGAAAGACAAGTATCACATGGTCTCACTCAAATGTGGAACATAATGAACAAAAGAAACTGAGGAACAGAATAGATCCAGAGTCCTGGAAGCATGGAGCAGTCTGGGGAATCTCAGAGGGAAATTATGGTAGGGTGGATGGGTAGGAAGAGGTCAACCAACAAACTCATATGCACAGAGGCTTAATCCAGGGACACAGACAACAGGATGGTGAAGACCTGGGGCACCCGAGACTGGCTAGAAGGTGACAATGGGGGACATACATGTTGAAGGTATTACATGAGTAATACCTTTAACAATGAAGGTACAATTTAAAGAAAAAAGAATTAGGACTTGGACACTCAGACACCCACTGAACATGGTTCCTGTGTCACCATCTTCTCTCAGGTGGGGTCAAGACCTCAGCTATGAAATACTCTGCCTCATGAATATGCAAAAGGGAGGAGGCAGACCAAGTTAAATGTGGATAAGTCTTTGCCCTGAGGGCATCACCCACTGCCACACCCTCCCTTACAGAAGTGCTCCCAGCACAGCCCTCACCATGGACTGCAGCTGGAGAACCCTCCTCCTGGTGGCCATGGCCACAGGTAAGGGGCTCTCGACCTGATTAAGAAGGGTCCAGGGAGTGTGCAGGGTGATTCCACTGACTCCTGTCTCCTCCCACAGGTGTCCACTCCCAGGTGCAGCTGGTGCAGCCTGGGGCTGAGGTGAGGCACCCTGGGGCCTCCGTGAAGGTCTCCTGCAAGGCTTCTGGATACACCTTCACCAGCTACTACATGCACTGGGTGCAGCAAGCCCCAGGACAGCGGTTTGAGTGGATGGAGTGGGTTTACCCTGGAAGTGGAAACACAAAATATGCACAGAAATTCCAAGGCAGAGTATACATGACAGCAGACAAGTCCACAAGCACTGCCTACAAGGAGCTCAGCAGCCTGAAAGCCAAGGACACAGCCGTGTATTACTGTGCAAGAGACACAGTGAGTGGTAGTCAGTGTGAGCCCAGACACAAAGTATCCTGAGGGAGACAGCAGGTCTGGGCTGCAGGGAATTTTTCAGGACACCAGGGGGCGCACAGGACCAACACAGGACCCAGAGCAGGAGCAGGTGCTTAGTTGAGCAAAGACACTATTTCCTGCTCTGTCTTCAAATAGTTTTGCTCACCGGCTCAGCCACAGAGCTCACAGGAAGCCCTGTCCTAGGTCTAGTTTTAGGGTTTGTGTTTGTGAACAAAAAGGGGGCTCTGTTATAGGGATTAAAGGGGCTTCATGCTGACCTGACAAGCTCAGCGGAGGCCTGCATGGCATTTGCACATACACACAAAGACCTAACATAACCACAAAAGATGGTCTGAAAATTAAACATGGAACTACACACAGGTTATAGTTTGTAGTCATATCCTGGCCAGTATTTTCCCTGCAAATATCAACTTAGATCTTTACTGAGCCCATTTGTCTTTTTGAGTCTAAAATAACATATTGGTGAAAAGTCTGGGTAATTTCTATCATCATTTTTTTTCTGGGACCCCTCAGCACACAACAAATGGTCCCAGGACATTCTCTCATTGTTATTGTTATCAAGTAAACTGTCAACGGTTAATTACATTAAATATACTGTATCCATCTTTGTAAAAGAAGCACCTGTCCATCATTTCACAATATACCCTATCCCAGAGTTTTCCCTGCTTGGTTTCTCAACCTCCTTAATCTATCACAATGAATTTCATATAACCCATCTACATCCCTTCCTTTGATTGCAATGTATAAACGCAGATGTAGCCCGCCGTTCTAGAGTGTTATCTCAATTCATTGAGGTTCTGCTTCCAGGCATATGTTCACAGTTTGGCTCAAATTAACTCACAAAATTATGTACAGGTCTAAATATTTTTTTACGTTAACACTTCTTTCTTTTTTCACGGCTGCATAGTGTTCCATGGTGTAGAGGTACCACAGTTATCCAATCATCTGCTAATGGGCATTTAAGCTGTTTCCAATTCTTAGCTGCTATAAATTTCATTGCTATGAGCAATTAGAGTGCATACATTCTTTCTAATGAGTGCTTTGGGTCTCTTAGGATATATTCCTAGAAGTGGGACCACTGGGTCAATCTGAAATTCAATATTTAATTTTTTTAGAAAATGACATACTATTTTCCAGAATGGCTGCCCCAGTCTGCATTGCTAATGGACCAAATAGGCCCAGAGACATAGAAGCATAAACAGACCATCGAACCTCAGAGGGAAGGCAGGAGAGGGTGGGTGACAATAGATCAACCAATGGACTTATCAGTGAATATGCCTCACCCAGGGACACTGACAATGGGGTGGTGAGGGCCTGAGGAGGGAATGGGATCAAGTGGGACAAGGTTAATGAGGAGAAAAGTGGGAGCTATGTAACTCTTCAACAAAAGGATTGGAGAGAGAGGGGGGATGGAGATGAGAACCTCATGTTCACTCCCTGGCAGACAACAGTGAAGAAGGGCACTGTGTTTGCAGGTGACATGGTGACAGGAAGTGTGGAGTCTCCTTCACCAAGTCCTTTATTTTCTGTTTCTCTTTCTCTTCAAGGAGACTATCCTCAGGGCTCTCCTTGTCCTGGGTTTGAGAAATGTTCCCACCAAGAGCAATCCCTGTGCAGTCCAGGCCCCTGTGTGCTGATCTCAGGATCCTGTCCCCACCTTTCCCTCTCACAGGCCCACCTGTCCCCACCTTTCCTTCTCACAGACCCGCCTGCCCCCACCTTTCCTTCTCACAGGCCCATCAGGGCCACCAGGACCAGGATCATCCCACAGGACCTCCCAACACAGCTCTCAGTTCTCCCTACTGGTTGAATGAAACACACAAGTGATTTGATCTAACAGACAGGCATAGGTAGAACTGGTCTGTATTTTCAATTTCTAGAGGTTAAGAAAGTAACAACATCTGCAGTGAGTAATACATGGAGTAAGACTATCACTGCAGAATAAACATAGGTGACCTTTAAGAAGTCTAAGGAAACTCTCCTACATGGAACACAGAATAAATTTCCCACAAAATAGTCATGTCAGGAATGTAAGAGACAATGAAACAATCAAATATCTATAATAATAAAAGCATAATATGCAAATAGCCTGATGACCAAACAGCAGAACAATCTTCCAGACGACCACACTATGACACACATTGGAACCAGGCAAACCAATATGGGTGCAATGCGATTGGACGTGAGCCCCACCATTGCCCCATTATCGCTCTGCAGTGAGAGTGCCATTCTACTGGACAGTGACACTGTGGCAGTTTGGTGGCCAGCTAACGATCACCCCACAGAGGAAGGCCCAGACAAGCCAAGCGATCGCACCCCACGCCTATTTCCTGAAGAGGAAGGTGCCCCATGTTGGGGGAAGGGGGCAGAACCACACAGATGGCAAGCAGTGGCAGCAGCTGGGGCAGGTGCAGCTTCCCCAGCTGGAGGAAAGAAAGCTCCAATAGGCTCTGATCACAGGCCAGGCCTAGGAACCTTACCTGAGGGGTCCTGGATTATGAGAGGGTGCAGGCTGGGCTGAGTGACACCCCCTGTCCTGTGCACGAATTTCAAGCACTGCGCCTCTAATATATATATATATATAATATATATATAACATCCTAAACAACCGAATGACTGAAACGCCATTTGACTGGTCGCTATGAGGCACACTGACCACCAGGGGGGAAATGATCAATGCAGGAGCTCCTTGTGGTGGTCTGTGCGCTCCCACAGTAGGAGCACTGCTCGGCTGAACAACAGAGGCCAGGCTTACAGCTAGTGAGTGCAGCTGCAGTGGCACAAGCCTGTCCCACCTCCATGGCAGCATGCTACCGAGCAATGGCTGGCACAGCAGGGACATGATCAGCTGGAGCGGCATGGGATTTGACCCAGGGTCAGCCTCCTCCCTGGCCACCTGCTGTTGGGTGCACTACTACATCCCTCGAAGGATGTCAGACTGCTGTTTTCCAGCCCTATGGCTGCAGGCCCCAAGGGGTCCTAAATTGCAAAAGGGCACAGGCCACTCTGAGGGACCATGCTGGTGCCTGCAACCCAGGTATGTGCCCTTCACCAGAATCAAACCTGAGATCCTTTGGTTCACAGGCGTATGCTATATCCACTGAGCCAACCCTCCAGGACTAGTACCCCCTTTTTCATTTTAATTAATCATGTCTTTATATTTAACTAGAGGCTCAGTGCATGAAATTTGTGCACAAATAGGGGTTCCTCGGCCCCGCCTGCACCCTCTGCATTTCAGAACCCCCTAAACCTATTTCTTATCTAGCTAACCTCTTCACATTAAAAAATAAATAAATAACTAAACTATTGCCTACTCTAGGAAACCCACTCTGAACAAATGTCTTTACAATCTGTATTAAGTATTTTCGTAGTATATCATTCTTTTTCTTTAAGAACTACTTAAAGTGGATGCAATGTGATTTTCATTCTTGCATCTGAATTTTTTCTTCCTGCTCTTGTAATAGCAAAGCTTATCCAATAAACATTTGCCCTTCAAGGGCTTATAGTTGGTTCATTTTCGAGTTGTTAGTTGGTTCCCTGCTTTTTTTCTTCTTTAATAAATTTGGGTTGTGATAGTAAGCCTCACTTTTAATTAAGCCTTTGGTCATGATCGGTCTTTACAAGTTACTGACCTGGGCTTTTATTATCAGAATAATATTTTATTGTTGAAAGTATCACATATGTCCCCCATTGTCACCCATTGACACCAGCCTGCCAGCCAGCCCGCACCACCAATCAGGGCTCCAAATATCAATGATGGACACTTTCCACAGTGAGAGGCTGACAACAGAGCTTTGTATAGGAACACCAGGGAAGTTGAGGGAAATGTGTGCTTTCAGGAGGCAGCTGTGTGCTTGTGAGAGTGGCAGCAGGTTAGAGACAGAGGCTGTGGCCACAACATCCAGCCCAGCCTCTCCTGCCTCCTTACATGCATATGTTAGAGTTTTGTGGAGGTTCTGATTGAGGAAAATCACAAGAAGAATCTTTCAGACTCAAAATAAAAGCCTCATTCAATGCAAATTCTTATTCCCAAACCCCAGAAAGTCAACAGGCCCACGGCAGGTGAAGGAGAGGGAGAAGAAGCCCCATCCACTTGCCTCTGGGGGAGCACCCCTGGGTCCTCATCAAAACCCCAAGAAGGAGGACTGTCAATCCTGGTAGCTGCCCAGAAAGGAATGGGGTCAGGGTGATGGTTTTCAGCAAAAGAGAGAGGGAGGGCTGGTCAGGATGGAAACCCCTGTAGCCAGCATCCTTGAATCCTTTCCCATCTGGGGTTGCCCCTAGGATGACAAGGTCAGGCATGCAGCCCAGGTCCCAGCTGCACCTTATATGCAGACTCTATGCAAATGGGGCTTTCCTCCTGCTCATAAAAGGGGGCCCTTGCCCTGCATGTTGGGGAGACACCCAGAACCCAAGCACCTGAGACAGGATCCACAGGCTCCACCATGGACTTGGTGCCAAGCTGCGTTTTCCTCTTGATCATTTCTCAAGGTCATTGTCAGGAGTGGGGAGCACTGAGCCCTGTGCCTGTGCCTGTTTTTGCTTCCATGTGATTCTATGTCCCCCTGTGTCTGTGTGTTTGCAGGTGTCCAGTGTGACGTGCAGCTGGTGGAGCCTGGGGGAGGCCTGGTACAGCCTGGGGCGGTCCCTGAGACTCTCCAGTGCAGCCTCTGGATTCACCTTCAGCGACTACTACATGAATTGGGTCCCCCAGGCTCCTGGGAAGGGGCTGGAGTGGGTCTCAGGCATTGATACTGGTGGTAGTGGCACAATCTACGTCGCCTATGTGAAGGGCCACTTCACCATCTACAGAGACAAGGCCAAGAACACGCTGTACCTGCAAATGAGCAGCCTGAAAGCCTAGGACACGGCCCTGTATTACTGTGCAAGAGACACAGTGAGGGGAAGTCAGTGTGAGCCCAGACACAAACCTCCCTGAGGGGACAGCAGGGCTGGACTGCAGGGGGCGTCCTTGTCACCAGGGGGCGCTCAGGGCTCACAGCACAGAGAGCAGCCCCAGGAGCCCAGGCAGAGAGATGGGGAGGGAAGGGCCTTCCTGTTGGGCTCAGGGATTTCCTCTCAAGTTCTCAGCTGCCTCCAGGGAGGGCTCTAGCTCTTTCTCTGAGGCTCTAATTTCCTGCTTTTTCACTGCAGACCCCAGAGGAGGAGGAAACACTGCTGCTGTCAGATGACATGTGGGCAGTGATGCGGATTCTCCTCACCATGTGATACTGTACATAGAAAATTGAAACACTGGACCAAAAAACTTTTCAATTAACAAATGAATTTTGTAATGTAGCAGAATATGAAATGAACAGTCGATAGTTGATGGTATTTTTATACACCAATAATGAATTCTCAGAAAGGGAAATCAAAGCCACAATCCCACTTACCATTGCAACAAAAATATTATGACACTTAGGAATAAATTTAACCCAGCATGTAAAAGACTTCTACTCAGAAAAATACAGGATATTGAATAAAGAGATAGAGGAAGATAGAAACAAGTGGAAAACTATACCAGGATCATGGATTATTAGAATTAACATCATTAAAACATCCATATTACCCTAAGTGGTATGTCACTGGTGGGGCAGGTCACATTTTACCCCCGTCTGTCTGGGGTGCAGGGCCCAGTAGTTTGGACCTCACGTGGAACCTGGAACCTGGAACTTTGGTTAGCCTTTAAGCCAATGCTTTCTCTCCTGAAGGACTCCGGATGTGGTGTGTGGCTATTTCAGGGCAGAGAAAGGTAGATGGAACTGGTTGGACAATGAGGAAATGACAGCACAATGAAGGACGGTCCTGGAGATGTGCCTGCTCAGACGTGGTGAATTCCCATCCATGGTAATTCCCCTCCAGGCTCAGGGTGGCTTTTCCCATGTTGCACATGGTCCATCCAGTGAATGGGCTTCAGGGTCTCGGTCGCCCATCATGTAGGAACATCGTGACAGCACTGCCCAGGGCCACACGCAGACCTGAGGAAGCACTGGAGAAGAAGGACATGGCGCCACTGAAATGAACTGCTGATGAAGCAGGAAATCCTCACATGCCCTCTCTCTCCCGGTTAGAACCATGTCACGTGTCCACATGGACACAGACCCTGATGGTGAGAACAAGGCGAAACCACCAATACTGACCAGGATTCTATGACATTAGATCCATCACCTCCAGTAATGGGTGGTTTTCTGGATGAACTATTAATTCCGTAATAATGGACAGAGAAAAATAATTCTCTTCATATAAAATTATTTTTATATCTTCCTTTATATCAGTGTTTTACATCAAGACTTTTTATAATTATAGATGTTCATGAGACAAGGAAACATGATCAAAGTTTTTAACCATCAGAAAGATGAAATATTAAAAGGACAAGGAGGTATCAGCTCACACCTGTCAGAATGGCTACCATCAACAAATCAACAAATGACAAGTGCTGGTGAGAGTGTGGAGCAAAGGGAACCCTCCTACTCTGCTGGTGGGAATGCAGGCTGCTGCAGCCACTAGGAACACAGTATGAAGTTTCCTCAAAATATTAAAGATAGGACTGTCATTTGACCCAGTGATCCCATTTTTAGGAATATATGCTAAGGGACCCCAAACACCATTCACAAACTATGTACGTGCCCCTATGTTCATAGTAGCACAATTTGTAATAGCTAACAAATGGAAACAGCCCAAGTGCCCATCAGTAGCTGAGTGATAAAATATGTGGTACATTAATGCCACGGAATACTATGCAGCAGTAAAAGAGAAGGATCTCTTACCCTTTGCGACATCATGGAGGGACCTGGAGAGTATCATGCTAAGTGAAATAAGCCAGTCAGAGAAAGAAAAGTATCACATGGCCTCACTCATATGTGGAACATAAAGAACAAAATAAACTGATCAACAAAATGGATCCAGAGACCTGGAAGCATGGAGCAGATGGGAAATCTCAGAGGGAAATAGTGGTAGGGTGATGGGTGGGAAGAGGTCACACAACAAATGTGTATGCACATAGGCTTAATCCAGGGACACAGACAACAGGACGGTGAAGGCCTGGGGCACCCGGGGCAGCTAGAAGGTGTCAATGGGGGACACAAGGGGACATGAGTAATACCTTCAACAATGAAGGTACAATTTAAAGAAAAAAGAATTAGAACCTGGACCTACGGAAACCCCCTGAACATGGTGCCAGTGTCACATCTTCTCTCTGGTGGGGTCAAGACCTCCGCTATGAAATACTCTGCCTCATGAATATGCAAAAGGGAGGAGGCAGACCAGGTTAAATGTGGGTAAGTCTGTGCTCTGAGGGCATTCGCCCACTGCCACACCCTCCCTTACAGAAGTGCTCCCAGCACAGCCCTCACCATGGACTGCAGCTGGAGAACCCTCCTCCTGGTGGCCATGGCGACAGGTAAGGGGCTCTCGACCTGATTAAGAAGGGTCCAGGGAGTGTGCAGGGGGATTCCACTCACTCCTGTCTCATCCCACAGGTGTCTGCTCCCAGGTGCAGCTGGTGCAGCCTAGGGCTGAGGTGAGGCACCCTGGGGCCTCCGTGAAGGTCTCCTGCAAGGCTTCTGGATACACCTTCACTGACTACTACATGCACTGGGTGCGGCAGGCCCCAGGAGAAGGGCTTGAGTGGGTGGGGAGGGTTTACCCTGGTAATGGAAATACAAACTACGCACAGAAATTCCAAGGCAGAGTCTCCCTGACCGCAGACAAGTCCTCAAGCACAGCCTACATGGAACTCAGCAGCCTGAAAGCCGAGGACACAGTCCTGTATTACTGTGCAAGACGCACAGTGAGGGGAAGGCAGTGTGAACCCAGACATAAACCTCCATGAGGAAGCAGCTTGGCTAGGCTGCAGGAAGCGTCCAAGACACCAGGGGATGCTCAGGACCAACACAGGGCCAGGGCAGGACCAAATGGACAGTTTAAAAAAAATCATTTCCTGCTTTGTCTTAAAATAGTTTTGATCACAGGCTCAGCCACAGAGCTCACAGGAAGCCCTGTCCTAGGTGTGGTTTTAGGGATTGTGTTTGTGAACAAAAAGGGGGCTCTGTTCTATGGATGAAAAGGGCCTCATGCTAACCTGTCAAGCTCAGTTGAGGCCTCCATGGCAGTTGTACAAACTCAGAGACCTCACATTATCACAAAAGATGGTCTGAAAATTGAATATGTAACTGCACACATGTTATGGTGGGTAGTTATGTCCTGGCCAGTATTTTCCCTGACAAAGATCAACTTAGACCTTTACTGGGGCCATTTTATTTTTGCTTCTAAGACAACATATTGGTGAAATGACTGGGTAACTTGTAACTTCCTTTTTATCCCTGACCCCTCTGGGCACAACAAATGGGACAGGGACACTCTCTCATTGTTACTTTTATCAAGTTTTCCTCAATTGTTAATTATCTTAAACTCTCCTGTATCCATCCTGTAAAAGAAGCACCTGTCCATCATTTCACTTTGTACCCTATCCCAGAGGTCTCCCTGCTTTGTTTTCTCCCACCTCCTTAATCTATCACCAGTTAGTTTCATGTAACCCATCTACATACCTTCCTTTGATTGCAATGTATAAACACAGATGTAATCCACCATTCTACAGAGTGTTATATCAATCCGTTGAGGTTCTACTTACCAGAATATGACCACATTTGGCTCAAATAATCTGACAAAATTACTTACAGGTGTAAATGTTTTTTATGTTAATAAATCTTTCTGTTTCACAACTGCATAGTGTTCTATGGTATATGTGTATCATGGTTATCCAATATTCTGCTGATGGGCACTTAGGCTGTTTCCAAAACTTAGCCGTTGTAAATTGCACTGCTATGAGCATATGTATGCATGCATTCTTTCCAATGAGTATCTTGGGTTACTTAGGATATATTCCTGGAAGTGGGATCACTGGGTCAAAGAGTAATTCATTTTGAATTTTTAGATGGAACTGCTTATTTTTACCTACAAGGCTGTCCCAGTCTGCTTTGCTAATGGACCAAATAAAATGATGAACAAAAATAGATCCAGAGCCATAGAATCATGAACAGACCATGAAATCTCAGAGGGAAGGCAGGGGAGGATGGGGGAAAAGATCAACCAAGGAACTTGTCTGCATATATGGCTCACCCAGGGATACAGACAATGGGGTGGTGAGGGCCTGGGAGGGAATGGGAGTGAGAGGGAAGAGAATAATGGGGAGGAAAATGGGATCTATATAATACTTCAACAATAAAGATTCAGAGAGGGAGAGAGAGAGGAGAGAGAGAGAGAGAGACATACAGAGAGAGAGAGAGAGAGAGAGAAAGAGAGAGAGAGAGAGAGAATGTCCTGTTCACTATCCAGGCATTCAGTCCCCCCTTGCTCTCTCCCACCTAATTACATCCCTCGCCTTCCCTTTTTAACTTCAAATGCACAAACACAGGTGCAAACAGTTATTCTCTGGAGCATTGGAGGTCTTGCTCCCCAACAGTTGTCGACAGTTTGGCTCCAATAAAATCGTATCAACATGCTCTCCATGTTTGGACATTTCTTACAGTAGCGTGTTGTCTCTTCTTCATTTACCACACACATTCACACAAATTACTTTCCATGTGAGAGGGAAGTGAACATAATTATAAAACCTGCTGCCTCCACATGATGGTGGTGGTGACTCTAAAGAGTTCACACCCTTTGGTGTGGGGATGACCTCCAACCACTGAGCTTACCAGCCAGGCTCCATGTGTAAATGATGGGAACTCTCAACTGTGAGAGGCTGGAAACAGGGCTTTTGCACAGGAACAGCAGGGAAGTTCTGGGAAATGTGTGCTTCTGGGAGGCAGCTGTGTGTGCTTATGAGAGTGGCAGCAGGTTAGAGATGGAGGCTGTGGCCACAGCATCCAGCCCAGCATCTCCTGCCTCCTCACATGCACATGTTAGTGATTGGTGGAGGATATGATTGTGGAGAACAATAAGGAGAATCTTTCAGCTCCAAATAAAAGTTTCATTCAATGCAAATTCTTATTCCCAAACCCCAGACAGAAAATATGGCCCATGGTGGATAAAGGGGAGTGAGAGGAGGCCACATTCATGTGCCTCAGGGGGAGCACCCTGGGTCCTCATCAAAACCCCAAGGAAGAAGGACTCTCAATCCTGGAAGCTTACCCCAAAAGAATGGGGTCAGTGTGACAGGTCTCAGGAAAGGAGGGAGGGAGGACAGGTCAGGATGGGACCCCTTGTGGCCAGCAGACTTGAGTCCTTTCCCATCAGGGTCGCCCGTAGGATCACAAGGTCAGGCATACAGCCCAGGGTCACAGCTGCGCCTTCCATGCAGACTCCATGCAAATGGGGCTCTGCTCCTGCTCATAAAAGGGGTCTTTGCCTGGCATGTTGGGGAGACACCCGGAACCCAGGCACCTGAGAGAGGACCCAGCTGCTTCACCATGGACTTGGCGCCAAGCTGCGTTTTTCTCCTGATCATTTCTCAAGGTCATTGTCAGTAGTGGGGAGCGCTGATTCATGTGTCTGTGCCTGTTTGTGCTTCCATGTGATTCTAAGTCCCCCTGTGTCTCTGTGTTTGCAGGTATCCAGTGTGAGGAGCAGCTGGTGGAGTCTGGGGGAGGCGTGGTGCAGCCTGGGGGGTCTGTGAGACTCTCCTGTGCAGCCTCTGGATTCACCTTCAGCGACTACTACATGAGTTGGGTCCGCCAGGCTCCAGAGAAAGGGCTGGAGTGGGTCTCCCGCGTTGATACTGGTGGTGGTAGCAAAAACTACGTTCAATCTGTGAAGGACCGCTTCACCATCTCTAGAGACAATGCCAAGAACACCCTGTACCTACAAATGAGCAGCCTGAAAGCTGAAGACACGGCCATGTATTACTGTACAAGACACACAGTGAGGTGAAGTCATTGTGAGCCCAGACACAAACCTCCCTGAAGAGACAGCAGGGCTGGGCTGCAGGGGGTGTCCCAGACACTAGGGGACAACCTGGGCCCACAGCACTGAGAGCAAACTCAGACACACTCAGTCACATACTCATTTTTGGAAAAGGCATGCATTCACACATGAACAGTGATATAATACTGTTCATGTCATTACACATTGTACATTACAAAATCTGTATTAGAAAATGTGGTTATATTTAATTCTCTTGGATGGCATGTAAAATAAATATGCGTGTGCAAGCAACTATCATTTCAACACTGACCACAACCTGTGAAGATCAACAGCTGTATTTCTCAGTCCACTAAGTAGGAGCTCAAATGAGAAATTTAATCCAAACTTTTCTAGATTGCCACAAAATGTAAAAATATAATTAAAGTAGTAGTGAAAACCTTCCACCAAATAAAAGGTAAAGACCAAATAAACTCAAGGGTGAATTCTATCTGAATTTCAAATAAGAACTGGTAACTGTCTATCAACTCTTCTTGAACTCTTCCAAAAATTAAGGAAAGAGACAACACTTCCAAACAGATTTATTGAGATGACCATTACATTCATATCAAAGCCAAGCAAAAACATACAAAAATGACAGGTCAATATCACTGATGAAATTACATGTGAAACACTTTAAAATATGCTAGGAAACTAAACTGCACACTGAAAGGGTCATTTGCCACGATCAACTGGGATACCGTCCTAGCATGCAAGGATGGCACAACGTATACAAATCAGTAACTGCTACATCTCATCCACAGAATGAAGGATAAAGTATACAGTCCTACAAATAGATACAGAATAAAGCCTTTAAAATTGAGAATCACTTCAGAACTAAAGTCCTTATCAGACTAGGTGTAGAAGTGATGGACCTCAGTGTACTAAAGGCCACATTTAAAAAGCCAACAAGTTACATCACACCACACAGAGAAAATTTCAAAGCTTTTCTTCTTACATCAGGACCAAGACAAGGGCTTTCCTATGACTGCTTCTATTCATCAAAACAAGAGGTCATTGTCAGAATAATTAGGTAGAAAAAGGACATTTCAAATGTCCAAATCTGACAGAAAGAAGTTAAAATGTTTCTACTTCTCTGTAATCAGATGACAGGATCTTGTACATAGAAAACCCTAAAAACTGTTTGAGAAGCTAATAGAACTAGAATCCAGGAAAGATGTAAGATACAAAACCAACACAGAAATGGCTGGTGCCCCTGCTCCCTCTCAACAGAGTGTCCTCATGGCTCCAGGAAACATGTGGCTCTTTCAGAGGAAAGTTAGGGAAGGAAATGTGAACTGGCTACATACATGGAGAGGACAACCTAATGAGACAAGAACCCGGGATATGTGTGTCCTCCTCTTGGTTAGTACCCCCTCATGTTACCAGGGAGCTCTCCCCCAATGTGGCATTGAGTCAGGTGTGGGTTCCAGTTGACCCCCATCCTGTGGGGACAGTGATCACAAGGGTCACATGCAGACATCAACTCTCCAATAAGATTTTCATCACCTAAACTTAATTATTCCTAAGCCATTTCTGACATCTTCCCCTTAACACACCTGGTCATGACAGAGGTTCTTCTATGTCCCAATGAATGAAACTGGATCTACAACAGAGTCTAGAGAATGAACATCATAAAGGAGGCTGTGCAGCTGCTACACATCCAGCACCAAACTGCCATGAAGGACTAGAACCTGGGAGCTCTGTCTGTGTCTCTCTAGTTCATGTTTTTGGTTCCCGGGTATCCTAACAGGTGCTGCACTTTCTCCAAAAATTTAGTTCATAGACTCTAGAGTCACAATTGGGTCTTAGTTTGTCCTTTGAACACTCTGTAGGACAAAGAGTGTCAGAGGGAATTTCCTGTCTCTTAAATGAGGACCTCCTTCTCTTTTACATCTTTCTCAGGTGGAGAGGATTGATTTCCCTTGGTTGTCATTACTGGTGACTGTCAAATGCATCTCGTATTTTAAACCTTCTCTTTTTCTTTATAAAACAAATTACTCTCCTGGGTCTCTGTACAGGTCTCCTGTTGCAGGTGGGTCCAGAGAGGAAGACACAGGCCAGATGCAGGGCTCACTATTTCCACATGTGGACACTTGAACAAGCTTCAAACCTTCTTAGAATTTTGTATCTAGTTATTGAATTTTTCTAGTTACCACAATCCTCCCACAGGACACTCTCACCTGCATGGAGGCACCGCCCTCCCTGTAGGTCTCCCACCAAGAGCTCCCTATATAGCAGAAGGACATGCAAATAGAGCCCCCTCTGCTCATAAAAACCAGCCCCAGCCCTGCAGCTCTGGGACCGGAGCCCAGCCCTGGGATCACAGGTGTTCCCATTCCCTGATCAGGACTTAACAGAGACCACTCACCATGGCGTCTGGGCTCAGCTGGGTATTCCTTGTGGCTCTGTTAAAAGGTAATTTGTGGAGAACAAGAGACACTTTGTATGTGAGTGGACATGAGTGATAGAAACAGTAGATGTGTGAGCATTTCCTGACCAGAACTTCTCTCTGTTTGCACGTGTCCAGTGTGAGGTGCAGCTGGTGGAGTCTGGGGGAGGCGTGGTGCAGCCTGGGGGGGTCTCTGAGACTCTCCTGTGCAGCCTCTGGATTCACCTTCAGTAGCTACTACATGAGCTGTGTTCGCCAGGCTCCAGGGAAGGGGCTGGAGTGGGTCACATACATTAATCCTGGTGGTGGTAGCACAAACTACGCTGACTCTGTGAAGGGCCACTTCACCATCTCCAGAGACAACGCCAAGAACACACTGTACCTGCAAATGAACAGCCTGAAAACCAAGGACATGGCCCTGTATTACTGTGCAAGAGACACAGTTAGGGGAAGTCAGTGTGAGCCCAGACACAAACCTCCCTGAGGAGACAACAGGGCTGGGCTGCAGGGGGTTCCCTGTACACCAGAGGGTGCTCAGGACCCACAGCACAGAGAATAACCCCAGGAGCAGGGGCAGAGGGAGTGGAGGGAAGGTCCTTCCTGCTGAGCTCAGGGATTTCCTCTCAAGCTCTCAGCTGCCTCCTGGGAGGGTTCTTCCTTCTCATGTTCTCACTGCAGACAACAGTGAAGAAGGGCATTGTGTTTGCAGGTGACAGGGCGAAGGTGAGAGGGACTCTCCTTCACCAAGTCTCCTTCACAAATTCTGAAATTGGCCTTTTTCACTCTTCATTGTGTTGCTGATGAGTGTGAACTCCTAGTTGGGTGGCTGGGATTGGGCTGTGTGCACAGATCTGCATGCCTCCCTTGAGGGCCAAGCTTTCTCAGTGTCTGACTCTCCATGTGCCCTCCCCTTCCTGGTTCCAGGGAGATCACAGGCTCTCCCTTTGATGAAAGGGCTGAGGACACTCAGGGCTGTAACCTCACCCATCATCTCTGGGTCCACATTGACCCCAGAAGAGCTGTCAGCTCAGTGCACCAAACACAGGTAGTCCCGCATCCATCCACACGAGGACCCTGCTGTCCATCAGGAAGCAGTGCTGACCCCATGGCAGAGGCAGGAGACCCTGAGGGCTGGGATGTGCATCATTGAACTCCTCCTCCACCTTCCCTCCTGGAGCCAAGGTTTTCTAGCTTCACTGTGGTGAGATATGCATCGGAGCATGTTGGAAACCGAGGAGCATCCATGGGACCCCCTGTGTCCATACTGTCCTCTTACTACTTGTCCAGGAGACACAGTCACACAGACACGTAGTCACAAACAAAGAGTCAAAGATACACACACACATAGATTCACAAACTCATCTCCGGAAAAGACATGCATTCACACATGAACAGTGGTATAAAATTATTCATGTCATTATACACTGTACTTTATGTATTTTATATAAGAAAATGTGGTTCTATTTAATTCTCTGATGCCATATAAAATAAATAAGTGGTGCTCAAGCAACTATTATTTCAACACTGACCACATCCTGTGAAGATCAATAGTTGTTTTTCTCAGTCCACTTAATAGGAGCTCAAATTAGGAATTTAATCCAAACTTTGCTAAATAGCTACAAAAGTAAAAAATATAACTGAAGTAATAGTGAAGACCTCCCACCAAATGAACTCAATAATGAACTGGCATAGAAACCAACCAATGAGAATCAAATATGGGTACTGTGGGGATCCAATGGCTGTCTAGGAGTCGGAGCTCTTAAAATAGACTGGCATAGAAACTGACCAATCAGAACCAAATAATGGTGATCTGAAGAATCAATAGCTGCTTTGAGGTGTAGTTTCTGACATTGACTGGCATAGTATCAGACCAATGAGAACCAAATGTGTTGCTGTGGGGAGCTAATATCTGGCGAGGTGGAGGAGCTTTTGATGTTGGCATAGGAACCAATCAATCAAAACCAAATTGGCCTGCAGAGGGAAGTTGGGGACAAACAGGCCAACAGGGGAGGGCAGTTAGCGGCAATCAGGCAGACAGGCAGGTGAGCAGTGAGGAGCCAGTGGTCTCAGATTCTGAGATGGATTTCTGCCTATTGGCAAAGAGATATCCTGTAAGGGTTTCCAGATTGGAGAGGGTGCAGGGTGAGTTGAGGGAACCCCTCTACCATGCTATCAAAATCCATGGAAACAGAGCCTCATTGATTTTATCCCCAAAGGAGTCACTGATTGTTCCCACATTCTACTTCTTGACAACGTCCTGCTTACCAGAGCCCAGGTGCATAGGGAGCTCCATGAATCCTAAAAGGACAGGGACATCCCAGACAGCATAGCTCTGTAGTTGAGCATCAACCAAGGAACCAGAAATTCTGTTGGATTCCCAGTCAGGTCATATGGCCAGGATGTGAACAACATCCATAGTGTGAAGCATGAAGGAGGCAGCCAATCAAAGATTATCTCTCATCATTGATGTTTCTATCGCCGTATCCCTCTCCCTTCCTCTCTAACATCAATAAAAATATATTTAAATAAATAAATAACTGAGAATGTTGCAGGCTTGATTCACAGTATGGATATATATGGGAGGCAACTGATCTATGTTTTTCTTTCACATCAGTGTTTCTGTCCTTCCTTGTCATTCTTTCCTTTCCCTCTAAAAATCAATGAATGAGTCCTAAGGTGAGGGCAGAGCAAAGAAGGCTCCATTGGCTCAGGGTTGACCCAACTCGGGACCCAAGAAATCACTGGTTAGATCCCTGGCATGGGCACTTGATGGGGATGTGGCTTCACCCCCAGAGGGAACTATGCAGGAGGCAGCCCATCAATGATTCTCTCTAATGGATGTTTCTATCTTTCTATGCTGCTCCCTTCCTCTTTTTCTAAATATCAAGAAAATTCTAATTATCTGTACCTATATCTATATCTATCCTTACTCTACCTCTTTCTCTATCTCTAGCTCTCTTTCTACCTCTACCTCTATCTCTATCTCTATCATCTATATGCATATGCATATGTATATCTATATGTATATCTATATCTATATATCTATTTCTATATATGTCTACATCTATATTATCTATATCTATATCTATATCTGTATCTATATCTACATCCATGGAAGGAGAGTCATGTTAATGTTATCCCAAAGGGGTCACTGATTGTTCCCACATCTTACTTCCTGACTATCTCCTGTAGCACAGGCCCTGGTGTGGAAGTAGAGGTCCCTGAGCATGGTGACCAGGACCCCAGGTTCTCTGAGGGCACAGTCAGCAGAAGAAGCCCCAGAGACCAGGACCTCCCTCACCTCTTGCCCTTTGTATGTGCAGACACCTCCCATATGCAAATGCCCACACAGCCACCAGACACACACGCAGGTGGTGTCCATTTAAATGCAGGCCTGCTCACCATGGAGAATGCTTTCTGGGGGACGAGGACCTCACCTGCAAGACATGACTTTCCTGTGGCTCTTCCTCTTCCTGCTGTCAGCTCCCAGATGTGAGTGACTCAGGGCTTAGACATGGGGAGATGAGGACCCTGCATCTGAGCCCTGGACTCACACTGTGTTCTCTCTGTCCCAGGTGTCCTGTCCGAGGTGCAGCTGCAGGAGTCGGGCCCAGGACTGGTGAAGCCCTCGCAGACTCTCTCCCTCACCTGCACTGTCTCTGGTTACTCCATCACAACCAGTGGTTACTACTGGGGTTGGATCCGCCAGCCTCCAGGGAAGGGGCTGGAGTGGATGGCAAGCATATATAGCAGTGGGAGCACATACTACAGCCCCTCCTTCAAGAGCCGAACCTCCATCTCCAGAGACACGTCCAAGAACCAGTTCTCCTTGCAGCTGAGCTCTGTGACCACCGAGGACACAGCCATGTATTACTGTGCAAGACACACTGTGAGGGGAAGTCAGTGTGAGCCCAGACACAAACCTCCCCAAGGAGACAGCTGGGCTGGGCTAGGCTGCAGGGAGCGTCCATGACCAGAAGGAGGCACTCAGGACCCGCACAGGGCCCAGATTAGGAGCAGGTGGAAAGTTGAGGATGACACCATTTCCTGCTCCGTTTTAAAATAGATTTGCCCACAGGCTCAGCCAGGGAGCACACAGGAAGCCCTGTCCTAGGTCTAATTTTAGGGATTGTGTTTGTGAACAAAAAAGGGGACTCTTTTCTAAGGACAAAGGGGCAACATGCTAAACTGACAAGCTCAGGGGAAGCATGTAAGGCATTTGTATCAACTCTGAGACCTCACATAACCACAAAAGATGGTCTGAAAATTAAACATTTAACTACACACAGGGTATGGTGGGTAGTCATGTCCTTGGCCAATGTTTTCCCTGACAAAGATCAACTTAGATCTTTTCTGAGACCATTTGCCTTTTTGCCTCTAAGATAATATATTGGTGAAATGACTGTGTAACTAGTAACTTCCACTTTTTTCTCAGTAACGCTCAGGGCACAACAAATGGCACCCAGATATTCCCTCAATGTAATTGTCATCAAGTTAATAGTCAGCTGTTAATTATCTTAAACTCTCCTGTATCCATCCTGTATCCATCACTTTGTACCCTATCCCAGAGGTCTCCCTGATTTGCTTTCTTCCACCTCCTTAATCTATCACCAGTGAATTGCATGTAACCCCTCTAAATCCCTTCCTTCGATTGCAATGTATAAACACTGATGTAACCTGCCATTCTACAGAGCATTATCTCAATTCACTGAGGTTCTGATTCCTGATATGTCCATACTTTGTGTCAAATAAACTCACAAAATACTTTACAGGTCTGATTGTTTTTTAAGTTAACAGTTCTTTCTTTTTCACGGCTGCATAGTGTTCCATGGAGTAGAGGTACCATGATTATCCAATCATCTGCTGATAGGCACTTGGGCTGTTGTGTATTGCACAAAGCTTAGCTGTTGTGTATTGCACTGCTATGAACATAAGTGTGTATGCATTCTTTCTGATGAGTGTTTGATGTCTCTATGGATATATTCCTAGAAGTGGGATCACTGGGTCAAATAGGAATTCCAATTTTAATTTCTTGAGGAAACTCCATACTGTTTTCCATAATGGCTGCTCCAGTCTACCTTGAAAATTGGCTAACTAAACTGATGAACAAAAGTAGACCCAGAGACATGGAAGCATGAACAGACCATGGAACCTCAGTGGGAAGGCAGCGGAGGGTGATTGGGAAGACATCAACCAATGAACTTGCCTGCATATATGCTTCATCTAGGACACAGACAATAGTGTAGTGAGGGCCTGGGGAAGCAATGGGAGTGAGCAGGGAGAGGATAATGGATAGAACAGGGGGAACTATGTAATAGCACAGCAATAAAGAGAGAGAGAGAGAGAGAGAGAGAGAGAGAGAGAGAGAGAGAGAGAGAGAGAGAGAGAGAAAACCTCCTGTTCACTATCCAGGCATTCAGTCCCGCCTTGCTCTCTCCCACCTCCATGTCACTACTCCCTTCCCTCCTTAACTACAAATGCACAAACGCAGCTGCAAACAGTTATTCTCAGGAGCATTGGAGGCCTTGCTCCCCAACAGTTGTCATCAGTTTGGCCCCAATAAAATCTTATCAAATGTTCTCTACATGTGAGGAGATTTATTACATTAAAATATTGTCTTTTCATCTTTTACAAGACGCGTTCATACAGGTTTTTTCTCTATGTGCAGAGGGACCTTCACACGGTTATTAAACACCTGCTACTGTTACAGAATTTATCTGGTGACAAAGAAACCCACTCATTTCCAGATGCACTAATGTTGTGACTCAGGGGAACCTGTTTCAAAATCCTGAGCAAGCCAATAAGGCGAAGGAAGCTTTCTCTTCATACCCTTTGGTTTCTTTGTCCCCCAAATATGGATCAGATTTCCGGACCTTTTGGGGGCTTTGCAGAAAGCCCCCTGTGCTGGGTGTGGGCTCTGTGACCACCCAAAGGCCTGGCCTGGCGCCAGTGCTGATAACCCTGAGGGGGCTGTATATGGCTCATGGGTTATGGCCTCTGGAACCTGGGAGTGTTTAGGTGAACAGTTCTTGCAAGACCAGATGATTAAGGAAGGGCAGTGACTAGACTACAAGCTAACAGGAATGTGCATTAGGGACACTGATTGACCAGGTACAGAGTCAGGCTGCTGGTCTCAGACATTCTTTCACAAATGTCTTATTTTCCTCATCACGACCTCCAAAGCATGAATTCTAAGGAGTTTAAATCCTTTGGTGAGGGCACTGTTGCTCCAGTCACTGAGCTACAGCAGTCAGGGCTCATGTTTTCAATGATAGAAAATCTCCCACTTTGAAGGGCTTGGAAACAAGGCTTTTGCATGGGAACATCAGGGAGCTTGAGTGACATCTGTGCTTTTGGGAGGCAGCTGTGTGCTTGTGAGAGTGGCAGCAGGTTAGAGACACAGTGTCCAATCCAGCCTCTCCTGCCTCCTCACAGGCATATGTTAGAGTTTTGTGGAGAATCTGATTGAGGAAAATAACAAAGAGAATCTTTCAGCCTCAAAATAAAAACATCATTCAATGCAAGATCTTATTTCCAAACCCCAGAAAGAAGACATGGCCCGTGGCGGGTGAAGGGGAGCGAGAGGATCCCCATCCACATGCCTCTCAGGGAGCACCCCTGGGGCCTCACCAGAAACCTAGGAAGGAGAACTCCAAATCCTGGAAGCTACCCCAAAAGGAATGGGGTCAGGGTGACGGGTCTCAGAAAGGAAGGACGAAGGATGGGTCAGGACAGGAACCCATGTGGCCAGCAGCTTTCAGTTCTTTCCCATCAGGGTTGCCCCTAAGATGACAAGGACAGGCATGCAACCCAGGTCACAGCTGCACCTTATATGCAGACTCCATGAAAATGGGGCTCTCCTGCTGCTCATAAAAGGGGGCCCTTGCCCAGCATGTTGGGGAGACACCCAGAACCCAAGCACCTGAGACAGGACCCAGCGGCTCCACCATGGACTTGGTGCCAAGCTGTATTTTCCTCCTGATCATTTCTCAAGGTCATTGTCAGGAGTGGGGAGCGCTGAGCCCTGTGCCTGTGCCTGTTGGTGCTTCCATGTGATTTCAAGTCCCTCTGTGTCTCTGTGTTTGTAGGTGTCCAGTGTGAGGTGAAGCTGGTGGAGTCCGGGGAAGGCGTGGTGCAGCCTGCGGGGTCTCTGAGACTCTCCTGTGTAGTCTCTGGATTCACCTACAATAGCTATCCCATGCACTGGGTCCACCAGGCTCCTGGGAAGGGCCTAGAATGGGTGTCACTCATTAGTAGTGGTAGTGGTAGTTACACAAACTACACCAACTCTGTGAAGGGTCGCTTCACCATCTCCAGAGACAACGCCAAGAAGACGCTGTATCTACAAATGAGCAGCCTGAGAACCAAAGACACAGCCATGTATTACTGTGCAACAGACACAGTGAGGAGAAGTCAGTGTGAGCCCAGACACAAACCTCCCTGAGGAGACAGCTGGGATGGAGTGCAGGGAGCATCCAGTACAGCAGGGGGCGCTCAGGACAGCACAGTGAGCAGCTCAAGGAGCAGGGAGGAGGGAGGGTAGGGCCTTCCTGTAGGGCTCAGGGATTTGCTCTCAAGGTCTCAGCTGTCTCCAGGGGAGGATCTTGATCTTTCTCTGAGGCTCTAATTTCCTGTTTTCTCACTGATGACATCAGAGGAGGAGGTAACACTGTTGCTGGCAGATGACATGTGGGCAGTGATGGGACTCTCCTCACAACATGATACTGTACATAGAAAACCCAAAGGCCTCTAGCAAAAAGCTACAGGATTTAAGAAAAGAGTTCGGTAATTTAACAAGGTTGGAAATTAACAGGTTAAAGTCAATGGAACTTTTATGTACCAATAATGAATTCTCAGGAAGGGAAACCAGACCAATAATCACATTTACCATTGCTTCAAAAAAAAATTATGACACATAAGAATAAACTTAGCTAAGCAGGTAAAAGACTTGTACACAGAAAAGTGCTTAGTGTTGAATAAAAAGATAGAGGAAGATATAAACAAGTGGAAAACTATACCGTGATCATGGATTAGTAGAATTAACATCATTAAAATGCCCATATTACCCGAAACACCCTACAGATTCAATGTAATCCCCATTAAAGTTGCAACAGAATATTTCACACATCTACAATAAATACGCCAAAAATTTATATGAAACCAAGAAAGAACCGAATTAATCACACAATCTTGAGAAAAATAACAATGGTGGAGGCATCACAATACCAGATATTGAATTATACTCCAAAGCCTTAGTAATCAAAACAGCCTGGTAGTGGCACAAAAACAGGCATATACATCCATAGAACAGAACAGAGAATCCAGAAATCTACCCAGGTCATTAGGCTCAATTAATATTTGATAAAGGAGGCAAGAGCATACAATAGACTCAAAATGCCTCTTCAATAAATATTGTTGGTAAAGTGGACTGATAAATGTGGGGGGGGGAAGAACACAACAGTACACAAACATATACCATACACAGGAGTATACTCAAAATGACTAAAAACTTAGATATAAATAGGGAAACCATAAAATTCATAGAAGAAAGCATAGCCAGCAAAATCTCAAACATCTCTCATAGCCATGTGTTTACAGATACATCACCCAGGACAAAGAAAACTAAGGAGAAAATAAACAAATGGGAATATACATCAGAATAAAATGTCTCTGCACAACCAAAGAAACCTTCCACAAAATGAAAAGGGAGCCCTCAGAATGGAGAACTTAGTTGGCAAAGATACACGTGATAAAGGGTTAATATATAAAATATATATGAAACCCATACAACTTAACCAAAGAAAGATAAGAAATACAATTACAAAATGGACAAAGGACCTAAATATACACTTCTCCAAGGGGAACATACAGATGGACAAGAGACATAGGAAAAATGCTCAGAGTCACTGACCCTCAGAGAGATGCAAATTAAAGGACAAGGAGGTATCAGCTCACTCCTGTCAGAATGGCTACCATCAACAAATCAACAAATTACAAGTGCTGGCCAGGATATGGAGCAAAAGGAACCCACCTACTCTGCTGGTGGGAATGCAGGCTGGTGCAGCCACTATGGAAAACAGTATGGAGTTTCCTCAAAAAATGAAAGATGGAACTGCCATTTGATCCCGTGATCCCGCTTTTAGGAATATAAGCTAAGGGACTGCAAATACCAATCAGAAAGAGTGTATAGACTACTTTGTCCTCAACAGCACAAATTGCAATAGCTAAGATCTGGAAATAGCCCAATTGCACATCAGGCTGAGTGAATTAAAACCTCTTGTACATTTATGCCACGGAATACCATGCAGCAGTAAAAGAGAAGGATCTCTTACCCTTTGGGACAGCATGGGGGGACCTGGAGAGAAACATGGTAAGAGAAATAAGCCAGTCAGAGAAAGACAAGTATCACATGTTCTCACTTATATGTGGAACCTAATGAAATAAATAAACTGATGAAGAAAATGGATCCAGAGACCTAGAAGCATGAAGCAGACTGTGGGATCTCAGAGGGAAAAGATGGTAGGGTGGGTGGGGTGGGTGGGAAGAGGTCAACCAACAAATACGTATGCATAGATGCTTAATCCAGGGACACAAACAACAGGGTGGTGAAGACCTGGGGCACCTGGGCGGACTAGAGAGTGCAATGGGAGACACAAGGGGACATGAGTAGTAATACCTTCAACAATAAAGGTACAATTTAAAAAAAAAAAAAAGAATTAGGACTTGGACCCTCCGAATACCACTGAACATGATCTCTGTGTCACCATCTTCTCTCAGGTGGAGTCAAGACCTCAGCAATGAAATGCTTTGCTTCATGAATATGCAAAAGAGAGAAGGCATACCAGGTTAAATGTGGGTAAGTCTGTGCCCTGAGGGCATCACCCACACCCTCTCCTAGAGAAGTGCTCCCAGCACAGCCTTCGCCATGGACTGCAGCTGGAGAACCCTCCTCCTGGTAGCCATGGCGACAGGTAAGGGGTTCCTGTCCTGGTTAAGAGGGTCCAGGGAGAGTCCAGGAGGATTCCTCCTGTCCCCTCCCACAGGTGTCCACTCCCAGGTGCAGCTGGTGCAGCCTGGGGCTGAGGAGAGGCAGCCAGGGGCCTCAGTGAAGGTCTCCTGCAAGACTTCTGGATACACCTTCACCGACTACTGGATACAATGGGTGCGACAGACCACAGGACAGGGGCTTGAGTGGATGGGGGAAGTTTACCCTGGCAATGGAAACACAAACTACGTGCAGAAATTCCAAGGCAGATTTTCCATGACCGCAGACAAGTCACAAGCACAGCCTACATGGAGCTCAGCAGCCTGAGAGCTGAGGACATGGCCGTGTTTTACTGTGCAATACACAGTGAGTGGAAGTCAGTGTGAGAAAGGTCCCGGGTTCGATTCCGGTCAAGGGCATGTACCATGGTTGCGGGCACATCCCCAGTGGATGGTTTGCAAGAGGCAGCTGGTCGATGTTTCTTTCTCATCGACGTTTCTAACTCTCTGTCCCTCTCAATTCCTCTCTGTGTAAAATCAATAAAATATATTTAAAAAAATAAATAAATAAAAAAGCAGTGAAGAGAAACCAAGATGGTGGCCTAGGTAAACACCTAAGCTTCCACCTCACACAACAATTTCAAAACAACAACTAAAACACAGAATGGACATCATCCAAAACCACAGGAAAGCTGGTGGAGTGGGAAATCTACAACTAGAAAGGAGAGAGGCTCACAGATCAGGGGAGCCACAAAACACTGAGGTAGGATGACACGCATGCAGAGATGAAGGGCAGCCGAGTACCTGGCTGGCTGGAGGGGAAAGGAAGCCCCTGATTGTACTGAACCCTTTCCAACTGCACTGAACCCCAGCCTGGCCGAAACCTCGTGGAACCAGGCTCACACAGGTGGAGACTGGACTGTAGAGAAAGGCACCTGGAGACTCAAAGACTGGGAGACTCAGGGGAGCCGGGAGCCACAGCAGACAGGGTCTACAGTCGCGTGTGAGTGTGTGCACACAGAGAGGTCTGACCACGGGAGTTGCAGCGGCCTCTCCATAGCAGGACTCAGAGGTTCCAGACTACAGAGACCCAACCCAAATCTGGGTGAGCCTCTGAGGTACCCATGCTCTTTCACAGGGAATCTAGACTGTCAGGGGGAAACTCAGAGGAGTCGCAGAAGGCAGAGGTCTGAGGTGCGCACACAAGGGCAGGGCTGACTGGAAGCTAAGACTGTCAGCTAAGCCCTGAGACCCCACCCCATCCAAGCTGAGCACAGAGGCTTTTGCAATTTTACAAGTCTGATCCTATAAGACTGTCTGGATTACAGAAGGTATCCTGGAGTAGACACAGCTGATACTCTCATCCAATTGGCCTGGGGGTCAATTCCTCCCAGTGATACAAACCACAATCAAGACTTAACTACAACAAGGCTATACACGCAGTCCACAAAGGGGAGCACCAAGAGTGTCTACCTCAGGTAACTGGGGAGGCTGACCCACTGGGCCATATAGGCCACCAAACACACAAAGCCATCCTACCAACTCTGGGAAGCAGCGGAAATGCCGAGATAAGGAAATAGATCTCAAACAAAAGAGATGGATGAGACCAAAAGACTGGATATAGTGTTCAAAACCACGATTATAAGGTTTTTCAAGAATTTCCTAGAAAAGGCCAATAAATTTAATGAGACCCTCGGGGATATGAAAAAGGATCAACTACAAATTAAACATACACTGACTGAAATAAAAAATATTATACAGAGACCCAACAGCAGACTGGAGGAACACAAGAATCAAGTATCCAAAGATTTGGAATACAAAGAGCCAATGGACACTCCTCTGGAGAAGCAAGAAGAAAAGAGAATCCAGAAAATTGAAGATAGTAAGGAGCTTCTGGAACAACTTCAAGCATACCAACATCAGAATTATGGGGATGCCAGAAGAAGAGAGAGTGCCATATAGGCACTGAAAACCTATTTGAAGAAGTAATGTCAGAAAACTTCCCCCACCTGGTGAAAGAAATAGACTTACAAGTACAATAAGCGCACAGAACCCCAAACAAGAGGAATCCAAAGAGGACCACACCAAGACACATCATACTTAAAATGCCAAGGGCAAAAGACAAAGAGAGAATTTTACAAGCAGCAAGAGAAAAGCAGTTGGTTACCTATAAGAGAGCACCCATACAACTATCAGCTGATTTCTCAACAGAAAGTATGCAGGCCAGATGGAAGTGGCAAGAAATATTCAAAGTGTTGAGTAGCAAGAACCTACAACCAAGACTACTGTACCCAACAAAATTATCATTCAGAATTGAAGGGCAGATAAAGAGCTTCACAGATAAGCAAAAGCTAAAGGAGTTCATCACCACAAAACCAATATTATATGAAATGCTAAAAGGTATTCTTTAACAAGAGGAAGAAGAAAAAGGTAAAGATAAAAATTAGTATCAACAAATACATATATATCAACAAGTGAATCTAAACATCAAGTGAATTAACAATCTGAGGAAGAGAATAAAATGGTAAATATAGCCGGGATCGGTTTGGCTCAATGGATAGAGCGTCGGCTTGGGGACTGAAGGGTCCCGGGTTCTATTCTGGTCAAGGGCATGTACCTTGGTTGCAGGCATATCCCCAGTAGGGGATGTGCAAGAGGCAGCTGATCAATGACTCTCTCATCGACGTTTCTAGCTCTCTATCTCTCTCCCTTCCTCTCTGTACAAAATCAATAAAATATATATTTTTAAAATGGTGAATATAATAGAATCAAGGGCAAAGAAAGGGAGTAGACTGAAAATTATCAGGAAGGAAGGGTTGTGGGGGGTGCAGGAAGAGACTGGATTAAAATAATACACCTATGGATGAGGATAATGGGGGGGAGGGGAGATAAGGGCAGAGAGGGTGGGGAGGGAACTGGGTGGAAGGGAACAATTGTAATAATCAAAGCTTATTCAACATTTTTTAAATCAACCAATGTAATCCACCAGATCAACCTTGTAGAGAAGAGAAGCCACATGGTCATTAAAATCAACACAGAAAAGTGTGTGACAGAGCACAGGACTCATTCATGATCACACCCTTAGGGCATTTGGGACAAAGTTCCCTTCCTCTCTCTGTACTGGGACTCCTGTAGCTATCACACTCAATTGTGGGGAGTTCAATGATCCCCTCAGATGGGGACAAAGACAGAAAGGTCCACTCTGGCCACTTCTACTCACATTGTACTTGACGCTTTAACAAGAGCAAAAGGAGAGAAAAGTGCATAGAGGCATTCCAATGTGAACCACCATACAAGGCGTCCCTCCTTGCAGGGGACATGTCCATATGTGAAGAGAACCCAGAAGGCTCTGTGTCAGCATCATGGGTGAGTGTACAGAAATGGGCCTATCGGAGACTGATCCTCACTGCAGTGGTGCTGCCATGTGGGGCTGGCAAAGCAACAGAAAAGGGGACAGAACTGAGTTCCTGTAGGAAACCATCCCCAGACACACAGCCTCTCCCAGAGGTGCAGCCTCCAGGAGGAACTGGGCAGCACGCTGGTCTCCAGAGTTCACCCTAAATTCCCTGCTGACTGCAGGACTCCTGTATTTGCTCATTGAGCTGAGCCCAGAGAAAATGACCTCTCCCACCTCTTTGGGACAGGAAGTAGGTTTACCTTGGGAGCCAGGACCCCCTGAAGCCAGGCTGCCCGCTTCCTCCCACAGGAACGGGGAGAAGGGTGCCCCTAGTGGTCACACTTCAGAGTGGGTTCAGGGTCCCCAGAAAGCACCTGGGTGTGAAGCAGGGAAGGCACTCAGTGAGCTTCTAAACTGACATTGAACCACACATGTGTGTGGAAGGGAAGAGGGGGAGGAAGTCCCTGTGTCCCCCTGGAACCTGGAACAACGGACTTTTCTTCATTTAGGTTTGTGTTTCCTCAGCCTCACGAAGCCCTGACCAGCTGCCTGGTGGGGTGGGGGTGGGGTTCCTCACAGCGAGGCCCAGCATCGGCCTGAAGGAGAGGGGGACTGGGTGGTTCTTTGTCAATATTTCCCTTCCTTCCTCATCTTTCTCTGATCAATGTTTCTCTCTCATATCAATGTTAATCTCTCATATCAATGTTTCTCATACTCCTTCTCTCTCTCTCTCTCTCCCTCTCTCTCTCTCTCTCATCTCTCTCTCACATATCCTTCTAAAAATCAATAAACATATCCTCAGGTGATAACAAAGAAAAGAAGATCGAACATGGCTCCTGTGGCTCAGCAGTTGAGTGTCGACCCAGGACCAAGAAGTCACTTGTTAGATTCCTGGTGAGGGCGCTTGATGGGGTTGTGGTCTTCACCCCCAGAGGAGGCCAGGCAGGAGGCAGCCAATCAATGATTCTTTCTCACTTATGTTTCTATCTCTTTATGGCTCTCCATTCCTCTCTCTCTAAAATTCATGTAAGTTATATTGTTTCAAATATATCTGTATGTATGTCTAGCTCTACATATATTCATATCTATATCTATATCCATCTCCATATCCATATTTATATCTATAGTACATCATCTATATTATATCTATATCTATATCTATATCTATATCTATATCTATATCTGTATCTGTATCTATACCTATACTTATATCCTTAGGAGAGGCACATTGATGTTATCCCTAAGAAGTCACAGATTGTGCCCACATCCTACTTCTTGACCACCTCCTGCAACACAGCCCCTGCTGTGGAAGGGGAGGTCTCTGGGCACAGTGACCAGCACCCCAAGGAGGGCCTGGTGCTCTCAGGGCACAGTCAGCACCTCCTTCCAGGAGAAGCCCCAGAGAATGGGACCTCCCTCACCTCTTCCCTTTGTATGTGCAGACACCTCCCCTATGCAAAAGCCCACAAGGCCACAGACACACACACAGTTGGCGTCCACTTAAATGCAGGGCCTCCTCACCCTGGAGAATGCTTTCTGGGGGACGAGGACCTCACCTGCAAGACATGACTCCCCTGTGGCTCTTCCTCTTCCTGCTGTCAGCTCCCAGATGTGAGTGAATCAGGGCTTAGAAGTGAGGAGATGGGGACCCTGCATCTGGGCCCAGGACTCACTGTGTTCTCTCTGTCCCAGGTGTCCTGTCTGAGGTGCAGCTGCAGGAGTCGGGCCCAGGAGTGGTGAAGCCCTCACAGACCCTCTCCCTCACCTGCACTGTCTCTGGTTACTCCATCACAACCAGTTATTACTGCTGGAGCTGGATCCGCCAGCCCCCAGGGAAGGGGCTGGAGTGGATGGGCTGCATAAATTATAATGGAAACCTTTACTACAGCCCCTCCCTCAAGAGCCGAACCTCCATCTCCAGAGACACGTCCAAGAACCAGTTCTCCCTGCAGCTGAGCTCCGTGACCACTGAGGATACCGCTGTGTATTACTGTGCAAGAGACACAGTGAGGGGAAGTCAGTGTGAGCCCAGACACAAACCTCCCTGCAGCAGGGGCTGTGACCACCAGGGGGCGCTCATGTCCCTGAACACAAGGACCATCCCAGCAGCAGGTGCAGTTGGAGGTTTGGGCTGGTTCCTGTGTGGTTTTTTCCTCAAGTCACAGTTTCCCTCAGGGGACCTCTGGGTCCTGATTCTTCATGACGTCTGAGTCTCTGAGGGAGAAAAGTCAGTTGTGAAGAGAGACAACTTTCTCACGTGAACAGAAGATAGGGAGTCTCTTTCATGCACACTATGCCATAATGAGTTCTAACATTGGATCTTCTGACCCACGTCACCTGGATCCAACAAGAGGCTCTAAGCACTCAACAGTGCAGCTCCCCTGCATGCTGGACCGTGGTTACCACATGTGTGTGACCCCAAATCTACAGAAGAGGGACCCACAGGGAGACAGTCCCTGCCTTGTCATCATGCTCCCAGCACCCTGAGTCGGGGACACCATGCAGAAGCAGAGACACAACAGCGGGTGCAGATGTTCATGATGCACTCCCGCCAAGGGGACATGGGGTGTCCATTCTGCTCATGATTGATATCCCTGAGAAGCACAGGCAAGAGCACTCAGCGGGTCAGCCCTGCTTGATGGAGACTGGAAAGAAGGTGGGCGCTGGGCCTTCATGTTGGCGAGGTGGTGGGGGAGGGAGGACTTCTGCTTCCAGTGACTGGTGTGGTTTCAGTCTCCCAAAACTTCTGAAGAGGAAAAGATGGCCGTGCTCTCTCGTGCCTGCACACTGATCTCCCTGTGGCCCCTGCAGTCCCAGGCCCAGGTGAGCAGCTGCAGGAGCCACCTCCTCCAGGCCCTGCCACCAGTGGGGGAGCCCCCACCGCCTCGCCTCTGCCCTTCCCTCTGGGGCCTCATGTTGCCATGGGCCAGAGCAGGAGGAAACCCTTCAAGGGGCCTCAGTTCTCCCTCCAGTGATTGTCAGGCCCATGTGGCAGCTGGGAGAAGGGGACTGAGCAACAGGAGGCAGAGCTACTGTGAGAGCTCCAGCACCCCAGAGCCCAGGTCCCCGAGTGCCCATGCCAGGGCTGGTCTGGCTGGTGCAGCAGCTGGTGCTCCTGGACCTGAGGGACCTGGGTGTCCTGGTTATCTGGACCCCTGCACCCTCCTCCTCAGGCCACTGCTGCTTAACCCCAGCCTGGCAGTGAGGGAGAGGAGGCCTGCCCCTCAGGAGGCTTAGTGCTTGGCAGGTTTGAGGTTTTCCATGAAAGGGTGACTATGGGTCGCTCTGCTCTGGGAGCAAAGTGCTAATGGGTTCAGATCGAGGCCTCCAAGGAGGAGAAAGAGCAGAACAGAAACCCCATAGGAGGTGGCCACGAGGCCGCACGTGCTGCGGAGTGTCTGTGAAAAGTGATGGAGCAGCGTCTGCACTCAGCACAGAGTGCGCTTGGAGATGGGAGGAAAGGGTTTGGGGTTCCCACCAGGTGACCTGGCTCTCACAGGGACATGTTGTTTGCGGGCGATAACTGGGGGTCCCCCAAGCTCCTGAGAGCACTGGGCGCGCAGCCTGGCACCTGCTGGATCCACACGCTGTCTCCAGTGGGTCCCCGGAGCACGTCCTGTGGGAGACGATGGGGCAGAGCAGGGTGGAAGGGAAAGGACATGGTTCTGTCCAAGAGTCCAGCAGAACTCCTAGCGCCTCCTCCAGGTCTCACCGAGGCTGTGGGCAGAGATGCCTGCTCAGTGGTCACTCAGAGGAAGGAGGCAGAGAGCAGAGAGGAAACCTCCCCAGAGGCTGAGGAGAGGCTGGGAGGGCCAAGGTGGGTCTGACCTCAGGGGATGAGGTTCAGGAGGCTCCTCCTCAGAGAGGGGCAGGAGGAAACCTCCATTTCAGACTGACTTCTGCCCACTCACCAGGAGCTGAGAGAGGCCCCACACTGCATGGGAGAACTTTCCAGGGATCAGAGTGAGGTGCAAGGAGAGCCCCTGGCAAGGGGAGGGGGCTGTCGGCTGCTGTCTCCCCTCTGTCCCCCAGAAGCACTGCCCTCACCACTGCCCCTCCCCAGGAAGGCGTCTGAGAAAGCCCCTTTCCCAGCAGCGCTGCCATGGGCTTGTGTTCCAGGAACCCCACTGGAAGCCTGTGGGCAGAAGGTGAACTCTGTGCCCTGCGAGTCCTCCTGTGCCTCCATCCCTGCCCTGCAAGAGGCAGAGCCCTGGCCTGGCGGCCCCCCAGGCCCTGTCGCATCTCCTGTGCACACCCTCTTTCTCAGCCATACTATCCAAGCACCTGGGCGCCCTGAGCCACAGGCAGTGCCTGCAGGGCCTTCTGCACACAATGGCCGCCAAGAACATTCCTCAGGGCGCGACCCAACCAGCCGATGACTATGCAGTGCGGGCATCCAGCATGGGGGGAGGGTGAACGGGGTCGGTATTTTGGAGACCACAGGCAGCGCCCTCGCCAAGGAAGATGGTGCACTTGAGACTCCCAGACCATCGGGTGCTTCCTATGGGAGAGGCCACCCAGGACAGCTCACTGGTGGTGGGGGAGAGGCCTTGACACCCCCTTCCATGTGTCCTAACAGCAAGGAGGCTGAGAGGGCCCCATGCTGACACATCTGTGACCTGCCCTGACGGAGTTCCAGCCAATCTTCAGGATGAAGATCCCAGAAGAGAGAAAGGCAGGTGCGATCCAGGTCAGCTGTGCCTTCTCCACATGTGAAGATGGACTTGAGGAGTGTTGTCACTCCTCAAGAAACTTAAGACAAGACTGAATGGTTGGCCCGTGGAAAGAGCAATTCCTGTCCCAAAGTGTTCAGCTTTCCAGGTCTCCCTGTTGAATGTATATTTCCAAAAGCCGCTGATCAGTGTCTGTGTTCTATGTGTTCATTTAAGTTCCAGAACTCTGAAGCCTGTCAGAAACCCATCCCTCCTTGAGCTCTGGTATCAGAGAGCTTTTCTCATGGTCTCTCCCCTCAGTCACGTGACAGTGGAGGCTGGCAGCTCAGAGGAACCTCAGCTGGAGCTCCGTGAGCAGTTGCAAAAACAGGAAAACCAAAGGCATTTCTTGGATGGTCTTTTACTCAGTATCATTTTATATTGGCTGACTTTCTAACACATTTGAGGACAAGCTTGATGAAAGATTTTTGATCTGAAGGATGTCAATGATGTTTACCTTTTATGAAGTGAATGAATTGAATTTGTATTCCACCATTTAATAGAATATACAAAAGAGATAATGAGGTCTGTATCAACATCTATAGAAACAGATCATATTGATTACTACTTTGCAACCTCTCTCCTTCTTTAATTTGCTATGTCATCAGAATTGGAGGACAATATTTTTTAATAAATAACTTTTTAATAAAAAAAGAAAACTATGTTTTCTTATCTGATTTTCCCTTTGTGTGGCAGATGGGGAAGAGGCAGCAGTGAGCCATCAGTAGTTAGAAGTCAAATGAAAAAGAAAATGGACTATGGTTCCCCATTTTACATACAACAACACAAAATGAGCAAAAATTGAGGGGGAAAAAAGGTCCTTATGTTTGTACTAAAACCATATCTAAAGAAAATGAGGAGAATAAGTATAGGTAAGCAAATGATGGTGATGATGATGTTGACAATGATGATGGTGGTGGTGGTGGTGATGGTGATGATAGATTTGGAAAGGAATCTTGGTCCAATGTCTTGGTGGGAATCAGTCCTTTCCCCCCAATCTGTCATTGGCTTTTTCAAAGACAATGCCAACTTAGAGTTGGGCCATTGGGGTCTCAATCCCTAATGGCATCTGAAGAGGAGGCACCTGCTTTATTAACTTATAAGAAGTCATTGTGTGTGGACAACCACCATGCCCACAGAAAATGAGAAGAGTGTACATTTCCAAAAGCCGCTGGTCAGTGTCTGTGTTCTGTGTGCTCATTTGAAGTTCCCAGAACTCTGAAGCCTGTCAGAAACCCGTCCCTCCTTGAGCTCTGGGATCGGAGGGCGTTTCTCCTGTTCTCTGGGCCCCAGTCACTGACAGCAGAGACTGGCAGCTCAGAGGAACCTCAGCTGGAGCTCCTTGAGCAGAGCAGAAACTTGACTGGGTTTTGCAAAACAGGAAAACCAAAGGCATTGCTTGGCTGCTCTTTTACTTCAATATCATTTTATATTGGCTGACTTTCTAACACATTTAAAGACAAACTTGATGAAAGATTTTTGGCCTCAAGTGTATCAATTACGTTCACCTTTTATGAAGTGAATGAATTGAATTTGTATTCCACCATCGAGTAGTATGTATGAAAGATATAATGAGGTCTTTATCATCGTCTATATAATCAGAGAAAATTGATTATTGCTTTGTAACCTCACTCCTTGTTTAACTTGATATGTCATCAGAATTGGAGGAAAATATTTTCAGTTTAAAAAAAAGAAAACTATGATTTCTTATGTAATTTCCTGTGTGTGGGCAGAAGCAGGAATGAGCCATCCGTTGTTGGAAGTCAAACAAAAAGGAAAATAGATTACAGTCCCCCATTTTACATAAAACCATACAAAATGAGCAAAAATTGAGGGGGGAAAGGGTCCTTATATCTGTATTAAACCACATCTAAAGAAAATGAGAAGGATAAGTAAGCAAATGATGGTGAGGATGATGTTGACAATGGTGATTATGGTGGTGGTGGTGGTGGTGGTGATGATGATGATAGATTTGGAAAGGAATCTTGGTCCAATGTCTTGGAGGGAATAAGTCCTTTCCCCCAATCTGTCATTGGCTTTTCCAAAGGCTAGTGCCAACTTAGAGTTGGGCCATTGGGGTCTCAATCCCTAATGGCATCTGAAGAGGAGGCACCTGTTTTGTTTACTTATAAGAATTTGTTGTGTGTGGAAAACCACCATGTACACAGAAAATGAGAAGAGTGATTATAAGTAAGCATGTTGTGTTGATGATGATGATGTTCATGGTGATTGCAATGAAGATGATGGACTGAGACAGGAGACCTGGACTAATGGAATGAAGGCTCCTCATAGAGACACACCATCACCTTGGCTCCTCCAGTGAGGAATGTCCACTCTTCCCAGTCGAGTGTGGAGAGATTTCATTAACAGGACCCCAATGAATTATGCAATTTGAGTGATTCATGATGAGACCATGTGGTTACTTACACAAAGGTGTCCAAGAGTGAACACCTTGAACCTGGGAAGGGGTCACCTTCTAGAACAGAGACCCTGTGAGAATGTGCCTGTAGGAAACAGGGCACCTTCCCCTCACCTTGCAGTGACCAGTTCCTTATTTCTCTTGATCCCTGCCTGCATGACCTTTAACGCTTCTATTTCAATCCACTCCTGCTCATCATTATTCAGGTGTTTCCTAGGATGATGTAAGCTGTCTCTATGATGCCTTGCACTTCCTTCTGGGCCTTCACTCGAGGAGGCTTTAAATCCACACGTCCAGTACTCTCTGTCCATGAAATTCAGGCACGTTTCTGTCATGTGACTCAAATCAAGTCCAGTTTCCTCCCTTCACCCAGTTCCACAGTCACATCTACATTTATGGGTAGTTTCCCAGTAGGGCTCCCCTCTGGTACCAGAACCTGCTGCAGTCCCTGTGGCTGCTGTAGCCAATCTAAATGGATAGTGGAGGCTCAGAAATTTTTAGGAAATTCTTTGTATAATTACCCAAAATAAGATCCATTACAGACAATATATTTAAATTTGCCTGGGTTAAAATTAAAGACTTTGGTTCCATCAAAGATTCCATTGGACAAACTAAAACATAAACCTAAAGGATGTATTTCTAAATAATATGTCTGATGGCATAATGTACACATAATTTCATTAAGGATGTTCATGTTTGTGAGAGAGCCCAGGACCTTCTGACCACAGTGACCTCAATAAAAGTATATTTTAAAATAAGAATAAAAAGTGAAAAGGAAGAGAAGGAAGGCTTTGTGGTATTGACCTGCCCATGCCTCCCCTCCGAGGCGTGATCGCACTTTCCAAGTGGTGGTGTCCGCCTTCCCAGAGGAACAAGGGACCACAGTCCTAGATTCCTGTATCCGTCTGTCCTCACCTGGGCTGTGAGAGGATGGACACAGGTGGCCGCTCTCCTTTAAGAAGGGAGGTGCTCATCTGACCCCAAGGACAACATGGTACCTCACCTCTCTACCAGGGTTTTGTTCCAAGAGCCAACATATTTCTTTTCTTATCTTTTTTCACCCTCACCCAAGGATATTTTCCATTGCTTTTCAGAGGGAGAGTGGAAGGAGGAAAGGGAAGAAAGAAACATTGATGTGAGAGAAACACATCAACTGGATGCCTCCTTCATGTGTCCTAACCAGGGCAAGGGCCAGGGAGGGACCTGCAACCCAGGTACATGCCCTTGATAAGAATTGAACCTGAGACACTTTGGTTCAAAGGCCAACATTCTATCCACTGAGTACTTACAAGCCAAGTCCAAGACTCCATTTAAAATTTTAATTTATTCATTAATTATTTCTTTTTAATAATTTTTTACTGTTGAAAGTAAAACATATTTCCACTTTCTGCCCATTGATCTGCGCCAGCCAACCATCCCCAATCACCTGCCTGGCTCCATGTGTAAATGATGGAAACTCTCCAATGTGAGATGCTGAAAACAGGGCTTTTGCACACGAACAGCAGGGAAGTTGAGGGGAATGTGTGCTTTAGGGAGGCAGCTGTGTGCTTGTTAGAGTGGAAACAGGTTAGACACAGAGGCTGCAACCACAGTGTCCAGCCCAGCCTCTCCTGCTCCTCACATGCATATGTTAGAATTTTGTAAAGGTTCTGATTGGGGAAAACCACAAGAAGAACCTTTCAGACTCAAAATAAAAGCCTCATTCAATGCAAATTCTTATTCCCAAACCCCAGAAAGGCAACATGAACCATGGCAGGTGAAGGAGAGCAAGAGGAAGCCCCATCCACATGCCTCTGGGGGAGCACCCTTGGGTCCTCATAAAAAATCCTAAAGAAGGAGGACTCTCAATCCTGGAAGCTGCCCCCAAAGGAAAGGGGTCATGGTGATGGGTCTCAGGAAAAAAGAGAGGGAAGGCGGGACAGGACAGGACCCCTTGTGGCCAGCATCCTTGAGTCCTTTCCCATCCTTGAGTCCTTTCCCTTCCCTAGGATGGCAAGGTCAGGCATGCAGCCCAGGTCACAGCTGCACCTTATATGCAGACTCCATGCAAATGGGGCTCTCCTCCTGCTCATAAAAGCGGGCCCTTGCCACGCAATTTGGGGAGACACCCAGAACCCAAGCACCTGTTACAGGACCCAGCGGCTCCATCATGGACTTGGTGCCAAGTTGCATTTTCCTCCTGATCATTTTCCAAGGTCATTGTCAGCAGTGGGGAGTGCTGAGCCCTGTGCCTGTGCCTGTTTGTGCTTCCATGTGATTCTAAGTCCCCCTGTGTCTCTGTGTTTGCAGATGTCCAGTGTGAGGAGCAGCTGGTGGAGTCTGGAGGAGGCCTGGTGCAGCCTGGGGGGTCTGTGAGACTCTCCTGTGTAGCCTATGGATTCACCTTCAGTAGCTACGACATGAACTGTGTCTGCCAGACTCCAGGGAAGGAGCTGGAGTGGGTCACATACATTAATAAGGGATGGTTCCACATATTATGCCAACTCTGTGAAGGGCCGCTTCACCATCTCTAGAGACAACGACAAGAACATGCTCTACCTGCAAATGAACAGCCTGAGAACCGAGGACACGGCCGTGTATTACTGTGCAAGAGACACAGTGAGGGGAAGTCAGTGTGAGCCCAGACACAAACCTCCCTGAGGAGACAGTAGGGCTGGGCTGCAGGGAGTATTCAGAACACCAGGGGGCGCTCAGGACTTGAAAGCCCAGGTCCCTTCAGAGGCTGTCCTGGAGTAGTTGTGCAGGCTTCCTATTGGGTTAATGCTCTTTCCTCCTAGTGTCCCAGGGGCAGATCCTGCTTCCTTCTCTGTGTCTCTAATTATATTCTTTGCAGACAAAAAGCAGGAAGTAGCACTGTTTTAGAACTTCTCCTCTGTTTGACTTCTCCTCTGTGCCCTTCCTGTCACCACGTCCCTGATGGTCGCCCTCTAGGTTGACAAGGAAAACATTATAGGGCTTCCTGTTCCCTCACTGAGAGACAACTCCCACCCTACACACAGTGCTGAGAGGGGAACACAGAATTCAGGCCCTAAACCTCACCTGAGGGTGGTCAGCCCCTCACTCTGCCCCAGAAGACCTGTGGGGGCATTTAGCTCCTTGCCTCTCACTGACGTGGCTGCACATGGAGGTGGAGGGCGGACCCTGCAGGCGCTGACTCTCTGTGTGCCTGGAAGTGCCCACCTCTCCGTGTCCCCCAGATGGAGGCAGGAAACCCTGCTGGGCCCTGTTCCCAGTGGGTCTCAGAACCTGGTCCCAGGGGACGGGTCCCAACACCTGTCCCACTTCCCCTGGAGAACCACCTGCATCCTGAGAACCTGCTGGAGGGAGACCTGGTCCCACTGCCCTCTGCTATACCTCCAGCTCCACAGACTTCACCTCATCCTCACCCTCTGTCCTCTGCTGCCCACACTCTCACCCCATGGGGCCTGCACAGGACCTCCCGTGTGGATGTGCCTGCCCTCTCCTTCATGCCCTGGTAGGTTTTGACTTAAATGCTGCCCCTGGTCCCCCCCTCATGCCCATCTCCTGTGCCTGGCCCTCCCTGAGAAGCCAGCCCTAGGGACACTCGGGCGGCCTGAGGACAATCTCAGCCTCCCTGCTGAACCCACATGCAGAGCCCACGTGTGTTGTCAGGCCAACTGTGTCAGGTGGAGACACAGCTGAGCACTGAGCTCTGAGCACCTCCAACAGCTCACACCGGTGCTGAGGGATTTCCAGAGGTCCATGAGCTCCAGAGCATCCTCGTGGACATGAAACATCCATCTTATATAAAAACTGCTCTTTGAAATTTTAACTCTGCCATTTGGCTTCTGTACATTCTTGCTTGCTAAAACTGCTCCCACTTCAGAGAGGCCATTATACCTTCCACAGACAAGGTTAACAGTTCTGGCACCAGGCTAGGCCTCTGGTTGAGGTCTCAAGACCCAGCACATACGGGCTCTTCAAGAACTTGCAAAAGGGACGGGAAACACCCTATAGTTGGTTGACAAAAAAAGGTAAAAATGTAAAAATAGGGGAAATTCCTAAATTGTGGGGCAAAAAATTTGAGAGGAATTTTCCTCTGGACAGCGTGTAATAAATGTAACTCCATCTAAGTATTGCTTTGTTCTTCTTCAGTTTTATGTAACAGACAAGCCCATGGCCACTGTGGTCAGAGGGCAGTCAGGGAAGACCTGTGGCCTGGTCACCTATAAGTTTGCCAACAACCTGCTGACCAGAGCCCAGGTACACTGGAGCTCTGTGAATCCTAAAAGTGCAGGGACAGCCCTGCCAGTGTGGCTCAGTGGTTGAGCCGTGATCTATGAAGAGGAGGTCACTGTTTGATTCCAGGTCAGGAGACATGCCAAGGTTGCCACTAACATCTTTAGTTGGGGTATGCAGGATTCAGCCAATCAGATATTCTCTCTTATCATTGATGTTTCTGTCTCGCTCTCACTCTCCCTTCCTCTCTGATATCTATTTTAAAATATTTGAATGAATAAATGAAAGTGTTGTAGGTGTGGTTGGCAGTATGGGGGTATATGCGAAGTAACTGACCAATGTTTCTCTTTCACATCAATGTTCCTCTCTCTCCTTCTCTCTTTCCTTTGCCTTTAAAATCAATGAACATGTCCTCAGGTTGGTGAGGACAAAGAAAAGAAGACACCACTTGGCTCCTGTGGCTGAGCAGTTGTGTGTTGACACATGAATCAAGAAGTCACTGGTTAGATTCCTAGTGAGGGACATGGTGGGGGCCATGAAGGAGGCAGCTCATGGATGATTTTCTCTTATGGATGTTTCAATCTCTCTATCCCGATTCCCTCCTCTCTCTGGAAAAATCTAGAAAATTGTATTTTTTAAAAAGATTTACATATGAACCTATTTCTACATCTATGTCTATACCTAAATATCTATATCTTTATATTTATATCTATATATCTATATCTGTATCTGTATATCCATATTGATATTATTCCTCAGGAATCACTGATTGTTCCCACATCCTACTTCCTGCCCACCTCCTGCAGCACAGCCCCTGCTGTGGAAGGAGAGGCCCCTGAGCACGGTGACCAGGACCCCAAGGAGGGCCTGGTTCTCTGAGGGCAGAGTCAACACCTGCTTCCAGGAGAAGCCCCGGAGACCAAGACCTCCCTCACCTCTTCCCTTTGTATGTGCACACACGTCCCATATGCAAATGTACACACAACCACTAAACACACACACAGTTGGCATCCACTTAAATGCAGGGCCTCCTCACCCTAAAGAATGCTTTCTGGGGGATGAGGACCTCACCTGCAAGACATGACTCCCCTGTGGCTCTTCCTCTTCCTACTGTCAGCTCCCAGATGTGAGTGACTCAGGGCTTAGAGGTGAGGAGATGGGGGCCCTGCATCTGAGCCCAGGACTCACTGTGTTCTCTCTGTCACAGGTGTCCTGTCTGAGGCGCAGCTGCAGAAATCGGGTTCAGGACTGGTGAATCCCTCACAGACCCTCTCCCTCACCTGCACTGTCTCTGGTTACTCCATCACCAGTGGTTACTGCTGGGACTGGATCCACCAGCCCCCAGGGAATGGGCTGGAGTGGATGGGGCACATATGTAGTAGTGGGAGCACTTACTACAGCCCCTCCCTCAAAAGCCGAACCTCCATCTCCAGAGACACATCCAAGAACCAGTTCTCCCTGCAGCTGAGCTCCGTGACCACCGATGACACAGCCATGTATTACTATGCAAGAGACACAGTGAGGGGAAGTCAGTGTGAGCCCAGACAAACCTCCCTGAGGATACAGCTGGGCTAGGCTGCAGGGGGTCCATGACCACCAGGGGGCGCTGAGGACCACAGCCATGAGGACCAGCTCAAGAGCTGGGATCTGAGGGATATAGTCTCTGATGACCTGGTGAGAGGTTTTATTCTCTAGGAGTTACACCCTCTTCCAGGACTCAGTGTCCCTCCCCTTTATGACTTACATTTCCTTCCACACCACCCCAGAGGAACTTATTTACCTCCTCTGCTCAATTATGAAGTCAGACAATAAACTCCCTGAGGAGGCAGCAGGGCTGGACTGCAGGGAGCGTCCAGGACACCAGGGGGCGCTCAGGACCAGCTTAGGGCCCTGACCAGGAACAGGTGGAGAGTTGAGAAAAGACCATTTTTCAGCTCCTTGTTAAATTAGTTTTGCTCAGAGGCTCAGCCACAGAGTTCACAGGAAGCCCTGTCCTAGGTCTAGTTTTATGGTTTGTGTTTGTGAACAAAAAGTTGGCTCGGCCCTAAATCTGACAAAACCCAGTAACTGACAGGACCCTCACAGGAGGCTCTGATCACACATTCCCACCTGGGCAGTCCTGGGGGTGGGCACGCCCCAGGCCTATCACTTCTTTACTAAAAGGTTCCTCTTTGCCTGAAGCCCCTGTCCATGGTTCCTGTGCATCTGGGTTCAGACATCTGTGACATCAGCATGACCACCCTCAGGGAGCACCTCCTGTTCACTGTCCTGCTACCCAGTCCCCTGCTTGCTCTCTCCCACCTCCATGTCAATCCTCACCTTCCCCCCTTAACTTCAAATGTACAAAGCAGCTGCAAAGGGTTGTTCTCTGGAGCATTTCAAGTCTTGCTCACAATAGTTGTTGACAATTTGGCCACAATAAAATGTTATAAACATTTCCTATATGTTTGGACATTTTTTACATCAATATGTTGTCTTTTTTTCATTTACAACGTACATTCATACAGGTTTCTTCCCCGTGTGGAGAGGGAAGTGCACACAATTATAAAAACCTGCAACCTGGCCGAAACCAGTTTGGCTCAGTGGTAGAGCGTCTGTCTGCAGACTGAAAAGTCCCAGGTTCCATTCCGGTCAGGGACATGTACGTTGGTTGCGGGCACATACCCGGTGTGGGATGTGCAGGAGGCAGCTGGTCGATGTTTCTCTCTCATCGACGTTTCTAGCTCTCTATCTCTCTCCCTTCCTCTCTGTAAAAAGAAAATCAAATATATATATATATATATATATATATATATATATATATATATATATAAAACCTGCCACCTGGATGGATGAGTTCATTGAGTTCACAGGTGCTGGTGATGAGACAAGTTTGCTGTTGGTTGTCATGATCATTAAGTGTCCCGTCTTTTCCTATCCCAGCAGTTGTGACTGGGAGATTGAACACCAACGGGTTAACCAGGAGGTCATGGCTCAAATCCTTGGTCAGCACACATGCCTGGGTTTCTGTCTCAATCCCCAGGGTAGGGAGAGCAGGCGAGGGGGCAGGAGGCAGCTTATCAGTGATTCTCATCATTGATGTTTCCATGGCTCCACTGGCCTCCTCTCTGGAGTCAAGGAAAGTGTATAAAGAAGGAGAAGGAAAGAAAGGCAGCTTCCTCAGCTTGCCTTCCCCCCTATGACACTCTGGCAGGCTCCCCTGCTGGTTGAATTGTCATAAAATCCACAACATAAATGAGCCACTTTGAAGTCATTGACCTGAGAACCTCTAAGCCTGTGGAGAATGGTTTTAAGAGGTTATTTGAGCCAAACTTGATCACAGGAACAGCGAGCCCAGCTTCTTCTGTCCCCAGGATTGGGGGTCACCAAGTCCAATATGAAATCGGGGACCAGAAGATTTAAGCAAAAGTGTGGAGCGTTTATTACAAGCAGATTCAGGCTCCCCGCATAGAGAGGGCCCCTAATGGGCTGTCCCTGAAGCCTGTGGTCTCAGTGTATATGTGCCACCAGCCTGCTCTGTGTCCACCATGTGCCCACCTGATGGGCCCTCTTGGTTCCTTCCCAGCAAGGGGCCTGCACATCCCCTGTTCCCTTGTGTGTATTCACCTTCCTGCCCCAGGCCCTCCCTCGTTTCCCAGGCCTCCCACTCTGAGTCCAGAAACATTCTGCTATTGCTGCCTGGTTGGTGTTTAGGCTGCTCAGACTGCCATGTCTGCCCCTGCCTCCCATCCACCTGCCTTGGTTTCCCATGGACCCTGCCCTGTCTGCCTGCCAGTCAAGCAAACTCCCCTCAATGCCACCCCTTCTGGATGTGTGTTTGGGGCCCTCCAGGAACAGGAAGCTCATATTCCTAAAACACAGGCTCTCCTTACAAATACCAGACTCACTGCTCAGCCAAGGCCCCTCTTCCTGCCTTTGCTGGCCTGGAATGGGCGCTGCCCCCTCTGTTCTCTCTGTTGTTGGTAGATTTCCATTGTGGTTGCTCTTCTCCTTCTCATTCTCTGTTTGTTCAAAAGGAGTCACTGAGCAGAAGGGGCAGAAGCAAAATGGTGGCATAGGCAGCTCCAAACTCTTGTTCCTCCACAAAAGCATCAAAAAACAAACAGAAACACTCAGAACTGGCATTTGTCAGGCTCTGGAACACAGTCAGACCTGCAGCAACTGAACCAACCCTAAGTCAAATACATGCTACTCAGAGAGGGAAGGAGCCTGGGGTGTGGCTCAGGGGCTGAGCATTGGCCCAGGAATCACCGGGTTATGTGTTTGTTTCCAGGTCAGGGAACATGCCCTGCATTGCAGGATCAATTCCCTATAGGAGGCATGCAGGAGGCAGCCAATCAATGATTCTCTCTCATCACTGATGTTCCCATATCCTTATCCCTCTCCCTATTCTCTGACATGTATAACCATATTTTCTAAAGATTAATAAAAACATCAAATGTCACACACACTTACACACACTAAACACACACATACACACACACACACACACACAAAAAAAAAAAAAAAAACCTAACTGAAAAACCAGAGGATGAAGGAATTACTACTTTAAAGTGCTGAGGAAAAAATGAAAAGCCATCAACTTAAAATTCTAAACTAACTGAAAACACATTTCAACACGAAATGGAGCCTGGTTGATGTGGCTCAGTGGTTGAGCTTTGACCTGTGATTCCATTCCTGGACAGGGCACATGCCAGAGTTATGAACTCCATACACAATTGTGACTATGCAGATCAATGATTCTGTCTCATCATTGAGGTTTCTGTCTCTACCTGCCTCTCCCTTCTTCTCTGAAATCTAAGAAATATATATTAAAATAAATAAATGAAATGGCTGTGGGTTTGATTCCCAGTCCTGGCAGTTATCAGAGGCAACTGAAAAATATTGCACTCTCCCCATCTTTCTGAGTTCAATGTTTCTCTCTCACATCAATGTTTCTCACTCTCCTTTCCTTTCCCTCTAAAAATTAATAAACACATCTTTAGGTGAGGACAAAGAAAAAAAGGGGATCGAGCCTGTCTCATGTAGCTCAGCAGTTGAGCTTCCTCCCAGGACTCAAGAAGTCACTGGTTTGATTCCTGGCTAGGGCACAAGGCCAGGTTGTGGTTCCAACCCCAGTAGGGGCCACACAGAAGGCAGCTCATCAATGATCCTACCTCAAGTATATTTCTGTCTCTTGACCAGTCTCCCTTCCTCTCTCTCACAAAATTAAAAAAAAAACGTATTTTTTAAAAGACCTGTATCTATGTCTACCTTTACATCTAAATCTCTATGTATATTATATCCATCTACATCTTTATCTATATCTATATCTATGTCTGTATCCCTGAGAGTAGAGGCACATTGATGTTATCACTAAAGAGTCACTGATTATTCCCACTTTCACTTCCTGATCACCTCCTGCAGCACAGCCCCTGCTGTGGAAGGAGAGGCCCCTGGGCACAGTGACCAGCACCCCAAGGAGGGACTGGTGCTCTGAGAGCACAGTCAGCACCTCCTTCTAGGAGAAGCCCCAGAGACCAGGACCTCCCTCACCTCTTGCACTTTGTATGTGTAGACACCTCCCATATGCAAATGTCCACAGGGCAACCAGACACACACACATAGTTGGCATCCACTTAAATGCAGGGCCTCCTAACCCTGGAGAATGCTTTCTGGGGGACAAGGACCTCACCTGCAAGACATGACTCCCCTGTGGCTCTTCCTCTTCCTGTTGTCAGCGCCCAGATGTGAGTGACTCGGGGCTTAGAGGTGAGGAGATGGGGACCCTGCATCTGAGCCCAGGACTCACTGTGTTCTCTCTGTCACAGGTGTCCTGTCTGAGGTGCAGCTGCGGGAGTTGGGCCAGGACTGGTGAAGCCCTCGCAGACCCTCTCCCTCACCTGCACTGTGTCTGGGGGCTCAGTCACCAGCAGTTACTACTGGAGCTGGATCCACCAGCCTCCAGGAAAAGGGTTGCAGTGGAAGGGGTGGTGGTCAGGCAGCACAAGTTACAACCCAGCCTTCCAGGGCCGCATCTCCATCACTGCTGACATGTCCAGGAACCAGTTCACCCTGCAGCTGAGCTCCGTGACCGCAGAGGACACGGCCATGTATTACTGTGCAAGACACAGTGAGGGGAAGTCAGTGTGAGCCCAGACAAAAACCTTTGTGAGGAGGCAGCAGGGCTGGACTGCAGGGGGTGCCCCGGAAACCAGGGGCACTAAGGACACACAGCACAGAGAATAGCCCCAGGAGTAGGGGCAGAGGGAGGGAGAGGGAAGGGCCTTCCTCTTGGGCTCAGGGATTTCCCCTCCAGCTCTCAGTTGCCTCCAGTGAAGGCTCTTCCTTCTTGTCTTCTCACTGCAAACAACAGTGAAGAAGGGCATTGTGTTTGCAGGTGACATGGCGGCAGTGATTGTGACTCTCCTTCACCAAGTCTTTTATTTTCTGTTTCTCTTTTTTACAAGGAGACCATCTTCAGGGCTCTCCTCCTCCTGGTTTTGTGATACCTTCCCACCAAGAGAGACCCCAGGGCAGCCCAGTCCCCTATGTGCTGACCTCAAGCCCCTGCCCCCTCCTTTCCCTCTCACAGGCCCACCTGCCCCCTCCTTTCACTCTCACATTTCCACAAAGAATATAAACATCAAAGGTCACATAAAAAACTACCAAAACCAGAAAACAATACAACATTGACTCAAAGAGCTGAAGGAACATTGAGAAGTCCTCAACGTAAATTCTAAACTAACAGAAAATCTATTTCCAAACTGGATGAAAATGAAATTACAAAATATCAATTTTGTGCAGCTAGAGCGGTGCTTAAAAGGAAATGGATAGCATTAAATCCTTATGTTAGACAAAAATAAATATCTTTAAATCAATCACCTAAGCCTCCATTTTTAAAAAATTCAAAAGGGGTGAGAACCAATTTGGAGGCAGAGGGAAATGCATGCTCTCCCTGCCTCCCACAGCCACGTAAAATGCACATCTAAAATAGAGAACAGCCATCATTAAGGACTGGGTTGCGTTCCTGGTCAGGGCACTTGCCTGGGCTGCTGCCTGGATCTCAAGTGGGGGACTTGCAGGAGGCACCTGATCATTAATTCTCTCTCATCACTGATGTTTCCATCTCCCTCCCCTCCTTCCTCTCTGAAATCAATAAAAATATATTGATTTTTATTGAGTTAGTCTTTGCAGTGTTTGACCTGCCCATGCCTGCCCTCCCCAGCATGATTGCACTTTCCAAGTGGTGGTGGTCGCCTTCCCAGAGGAACAAAGGACCACAGTCCCAGATCCCTGTGTCCGTCTGTCCTCACCTGGAGCTGTGGGAGGATGGACACAAGCGGCCACTCTCCTTTAAGAAGGGAGGTGATCACCTGCCCCCAAGGAGGATGTGGTGCCTCAACGCTCTACCTAGGGTTTTGTTCCAAGAGCCAACATATTCCTTTTCTTATCTTTATTCATCCTCTCCCAAGAATATTTTCCTTTGCTTTTCAGAGAAAGAAAGGGTTGGAGGAGAAGAGATAAACATTGATGTTTGAGAAACACATCACCTGGTTGCCCCTGCACATGCCTTTAAAAGGGCTATGGCCAGGGAGTGACCTGCAAGCCAGGTACCTATCCATAACCAGAACCGATCCTGAGATTCATTGGTTCACAGGCCAACACCCTCTCCACTGAGTCAAAATGGTTAGGGACAGGTCTCCATTTTTTAAAAAATTAGTTAATTATTTTATTTATTTGTAATTAATATTTTTTGTTAAAAATATTGCATATGTCCTACTTTTTTCCCCATTGACCCCACCCAGCCAGCCCCCACAACCAGCCACGCTCCATGTGTAAATGATGGAAACTCTCCACTGTGAGAGGCTGGAAACAGGGCTTTTGGACATGAACAGCAGGGAAGTTGAGGGACATGTGCGCTTTCTGGAGGCAGCTGTGTGCTTGTGAGAGTGGCAGCAGGTTAGAGCTGTGGCCACAGCGTCCAGCCCAGCCTCTCCTGCCTCCTCACATACATGTGTTAGAGTTTTGTGGAGGATCTGGTTGAGGAAAATAACAAGGAGAGTCTTTCAGTATCAAAATAAAAGCATCATTCAATGCAAATTCTTATTCCCAAACCCCAGAAAGGAACATGGCCCATGGCGGTGGAAGGAGAGCAAGAGAAAGCCCCATCCACATGCCTCTGGGGGAGCACCCCTGGGTCCTCATCAAAACCCCAGGAAGGAGGACTCTCAGTCCTAAAAGCTGCCCCCAACAAAATGGGTGATGGGTCTCAGGAAAGGAGGGAGGGAAGGTGAGTCAGGAAGGAACCCTTGTGTCCAGCATCCTTGAGTCTTTTCCCATCTGGGGTCGCCCCTAGGATGACAAGGTCAGGCATGAGCCCAGGTCACAGCTGCACTTTCTATGCAGACTCCATGCAAATGGGGCTCTCCTCCTGCTCATAAAAGGGGGCCCTTGCCCTGCATGTTGGGGAGACACCCAGAACCCAAGCACCTGAGACAGGACCCAGCGGCTCCACCATGGACTTGGTGCCAAGCTGCGTTTTCCTCCTGATCATTTCTCAAGGTCATTGTCAGGAGTGGGGAGCGCTGAGCCCTGTGCCTGTGCCTGTTTGTGCTTCCATGTAATTCTAAGTCCCCCTGTGTCTCTGTGTTTGCAGGTGTCCAGTGTGAGGTGCAGCTGGCAGAGTCTGGGGGAAGCCTGGTGCACCCTGGCGGGTCTCTGAGATTCTCCTGTGAAACTTCTGGATTCACCTTCAGTAGCTATGAATGAACTGGTTCCGCCAAGCTTCAGGGAAAGGGCTGGAGTGGGTCGCATACATTAGTAACCTCAGTAGAAGTACCACATACTACGCTGACACTGTGAAGGGCCATTACACCATCTCCAGAGACAATGCCAAGAACACGCTGTACCTGCAAATGAGCAGCCTGAGAACGGAAGATACAGCGCGGTATTACTGTGCAAGAGACACAGTGAGGGGGAGTCAGTGTGAGCCCAGACACAAACATCCATGAGGAGACAGCAGGGCTGAGCTGCAGGGGGCATCCAGGACACCATGGGGCACTCTGGACTTACAGGGCATAGAGCAGCTCCAGGAGCAGGGGCAGAGGGAGTGGAGAGGGAAGAACCTTCCTGTTGGGCTCAGAGATTTCCTCTCAAGCTCTCAGCTGCCTCCAGGGAGGGCTCTTCCTTCTCATGTTTTCACTGCAGACAAAAGTAAGAAGGGCATTGTGTTTGCAGGTGATATGGCAGCAGTGACAAGGACTCTCCTTCACCAAGTCTCCTTCACAAATTCTAAAAGTGTCTTTTTTCACTCTTTTCAGTGTTTTATTGATGAGTGTGAACTCTGCAGATGGGTCATTGGGATTTGGCTGTGTGCACAGCTCTGCATCCATTTCTCAAGTGCCCAGCTCCCTCGGTGCCTGACTCTTTCTGTGCCCTCCCCATCCTGGTTCCAGGGAGATCACAGGCCCTCCCTCTGCTGAAAGGCCTGAGCACACTCAGGGCTGAGGCCTCACAGATCCTCTCTGGTTCCACACTGGCCCCAGAAGAGCTGTCAGCTCATTGCACTAAACACAGGGAGCCCCACAGCCACCCACACTAGGGCCCTGCTGTCCATCAGGAAGCAGTGCTGACCCCACGGCGGGGACAGGTGACCTGAGGGCTGCGATGTGCATCAGCGAACTCCTCCTCCACCTTCCCTCCTGGAGCCAAGGTTTTCTAGCTTCACTGTGGTGAGATGTGCATCAGAGCATTTGGAAGCCGAGGAGCATCCATGGATTCTCTGTGTCCAGATTATCCTCTTACTATTTGTCCAGGAGACACAGAGTCACACACACACAGTCACACACACACATAGTCACAGGCGCACACACACACACACACACAGTTATACACACAGAGTCATACACTGATCTCCAGAAAGGCATGCATTCACATCTGAACAGTCATATAAAACCATCCATGCAGTTATACAATGTACATTATGTATTCTACATAAGAAAACATCATTATATTTATTTTCTTTGATGCCATATGAAATAAATATGTGGAGTTCAAGCAGCTATTATTTCAACACTGACCACAACCTGTGAAGAACAGTTGTATTTCTCAATCCACTTAATAGAAGCTCAAAGTAGGAATTTAATCCAAGCTTTGCTAGATAGCTATAAAATTAAAATGTGTAACTGAAATAATAGTGTAAACCTCCCACCAAATAGAAGCAAATGACCAAATGAACTCAATGATGAACTGGCATAGAATCCAACCAATGAGAACCAAGTCTAGGTACTATGGGGATCCAATGGCTATCTAGGAGTCGGAGTTCTCGAAGCTGAATGGCATAAAAACTGACCAATCAGAACCAAATAAGGGTGATGTGCAGAACCAATGGCTGCGTAGGAGGTGGAGCTTCTGACATTGACTATCATAGAAACTGGCCAATGAGAACCAAATCTGGATGCTGTGGGAGGCCAATGGCTGCCTAGATGGCAAAGTTTTTGACGCTGGCATAGGAACCAACCAATCAGAACCAAATTGGGCGACAGGGGAGGGCAGTTAGGGGTAATCAGGCTGGCAGGCAGAGGCAGTTAGGGGCAGTCAGGCAGGCAGGCAGGTGGGCAGTAAGGAGCCAATGTTCCCAGATTGTCAGAGGGATGTCTGCCTGCTGGCAATCAGACATCATGCAAGGGGATCCCAATTGGAAATTGTGCAGGCTGAGTTGAGGGAACCATTCCACCATGCACGAATTCCATGCACCGGGACTCTAGTCTATAATAATAAATCATAATATGCTAATTTGTCCAGGTGCCCTTCTGGACAAAACCACGGAAGTGGCGGGGACCAAGCCCCTTCCAGGAATTTCATGCATTGGTTCTCTAGTATATCTATAGTTATCGAAATCCATAGAAATAGAGCCTCATTGATTTTATCTGAAAAGGAGCCACTGATTGTTCTCACATTTACTTCCTGGCAAAATCCTGCTAACCAGAGCACAAATGCACAGGGAACTCCGAGAATCCTTAAAGTACAGGGACAGCTGGGCCAGCATGGCTCAGTAGTTGAGCATCAACCAAGGAACCAGAATTTCACTGTTGGATTCCCAGTCAGGGAACATGGTCAGGGTGGGGACAACATCCATAGTGTGAAGCAAGAAGGAGGCAGCCAATGAATGATTCTCTATCATCATTTACATTTATATCTCCCTCTCTCTCCCTTCCTCTCTAACATCAATAAAAATATATTTAAATAAATAAATAAATAAATGAGAATGTTGCAGGCTTGATTCGCAGTATGGATATATATGGGAGGCAACTGAATTAGGTTTCTCTCTCACATCAGTGTTTCTCTCTGTCCTTCCCTCTCTCTCTTCCCTTTCCCTCTAAAATCCAATGAACACATCCTCAGGTGAGGACAAAGCAAAGAAGATCCAGCCTGGCTACTGTGGCTCAGGAGTTGACCCAACCTGGGACCCAAGAAGTCACTGGTTAGATTCCTGGTGTGGGCACTTGATGGGGTTGTGGTCTTCACCCCCAGAGGGGACCATGCAGGAGGCAGCCAATCAACAATTCTCTCTCATGGATATTATTATCTTTCTATGCTGCTCCCTTGATCTTTTTATAAAATTCAAGAAAATTCTCAGTATTTATACTTATCTATATCTACCCTTACTCTAATTCTATCTCTTATTCTACCTCTATCTCTACCTCTATCATCTATATCTATATCTATATCTATATCTATATTTTTACCCATGGAATCAGAATTACATTAATGTTATCCCTAAGTTGTCAATGACTCCCAACATCCTACTTCTTGACACTTCCTTCAGCACAGCCCCTGGTGTGGAAGGAGAGGTCCCTGGGCACGGTGACCAGGACCCCAAGGAGGGCCTGGTTCTCTGAGAGCACAGTCAGCACCTCCTTCCAGAAGAAGCCCCAGAGACCGGGACCTCCCTCACCTCTTGCCCTTTGTATGTGTAGACACCTCCCATATGCAAATGCCCACAAGGCCACCAGACACACACACAGTTGGCATCCACTTAAATGCAGGGCTTCCTTACCCTGGATAATGCTTTCTGGGGGACAAGGACCTCACCTGCAAGACATGACACCCCTGTGGCTCTTCCTCTTCCTGCTGTCAGCTCCCAGATGTGAGTGACTCAAGACATAGATGTGAGGAGATGGAGACCCTGCATCTGAGCCCAGGACTCACTGTGTTCTCTCTGTCTCAGGTGTCCTGTCCCAGGTGCAGCTGCAGGAGTCGGGCCCAGGAGTGGTGAAGCCCTCGCAGACCATCTCCCTCACCTGCACTGTCTCTGGTTACTCCATCACGAGTGGTTACTGCTGGAGCTGGATCCGCCAGCCTCCAGGGAAGGGGCTTGAGTGGATGGGCTGCATAAATTATGATGGAAACAGTTACTACAGCCCTTCCCTCAAGAGCCGAACCTCCATCTCCAGAGACACGTCCAAGAACCAGTTCTCCCTGCAGCTGAGCTCTGTGACCACTGAGGACACGGCCGTGTATTACTGTGCAAGAGACACAGTGAGGGGAAATCAGTGTGAGCCCAGACACAAATCTCCCTGAGGAGACAGCTGGGCTGGGCTGCAGGGAGTGTCCTTGACACTAGGAGACGCTCAAGACCAACAGAGGGCCCAGATCAGGAGCAAGTGGACAGTTAAGGGGGGAAAAAAACACATACTAAGAAAACACTTTTCCTGGTCTGTCTTAATATAGTTTTGCTCACAGCTCAGCCACAGAGCTCACGGAAAGCCCTGTCCTAGGTCTAGTTGTAGGGATTGTGTTTGTGAACAAAAAGGGGGCTCAGTTCTTTTTTGATAAAGGAGCCTCATCCTGACCTGACAAGATCAGGGGAGGCCTGCATGGCAGTTGTACAAACTCACAAAGACCTCACACAACCACAAAAGATGTTTTGAAAATTAAATATTTAACTACACACAGGTTATGGTGGGTAGTCTTGTCCTGGTCAGTATTTTCCCTGACAAAGATTGTCTTAGATTTTTACTGAGCCCATTTATCTTTTTGCACCTAAGATAACATATTGGTGAAATGAATGGGTAATTTGTAACTTCCTTTTTATCCCTGACCCCTCAGGGCACAACAAATTGAACCAGGACACTCCCTCATTGTGATTGTTATCAAGTTGATCTTCAACTGTTAATTATCTTAAACTCTCCTGTATTTATCCTGTAAAAGATGCACCTGTCCATCATTTCACATTGTACCCTATCCCAGAGGTCTCTCCGTTTTGCTTTCTCCCACCTCCTTAATCTATCACCAATGAATTTCATGTAACCCATCTGCATCCCTTCCTTTGATTGCAACGTATAAACACAGATGTAACCCACTATTCTTTGGAGCAGTATCTCAATTCATTGAGGTTCTGCTTACCAGTATATGTCCACATTTGGCTCAAATAAACTCACAAATTTCTTTACAGGTGTAAATGTTTTGTTTTGTTTTTACATTAACAGATCTTTCTTTTTCACTACATAGTGTCCCATGATGTAGATGTACCACGGTTATCCAATCATCTGCTAATGGGTTGTCTCCAAAGCTTAGCTGTTGTAAATTGCACTGCTATGAGCATAGGGTTGCATTCATTCTTTCTGATGAGTGTTTTGGGTCTCTTAGGATATATTCCTAAAAGTGGGACCACTGGGTCACTTAGGAAATAGAATTCCTGGATGCTGTGCTTTTGAGAGGCTGCTGTGTGATTGTGAGAGTGGCAACAGGTTAGAGACTGAGGCTGTGGCCACAGAGTCCACAGAAAATTTCATTTTCAATTTCTAGATGCAAATCCTTATTTTTACCTGAAAGGCTGCTCCAGTCTGCATCGCTAATGGACCAACTAAACTGATTAACAAAAATAGACCCAGAGACATGGAAGCATGAACAGACCATGGAAACTCAGAGAGAAGGCAGGGGAGGGTGAGTGGGAAGAGATCAACCAAGGAACTTGTTTGCATATATAGCTCACCCAGGGATACTGACAATGGTCTTGTGAGGGCTTGGGGCGGGAATGGGAGTGAGAGGGAAGAGAATAATGGGGAGGAAAGGGTAAACTATGTAATACTTCAACAATATAGATTCCAGGAGAGAGAGAGAGAGAGAGAGAGAGAAAGAGAGAGAGAGAGAGAGAGAGAGAGAAGAGAAGAGAAGAGAAGAGAATAGAAGAGAAGAGAAGAGAAGAGAAGAGAAGAGAAGAGAAGAGAAGACAAGAGAAGAGAAGAGAAGAGAAGAGAAGAGAAGAGAAGAGAAGAGAAGAGAAGAGAGAGAGGAGAGAGAGACAAGAGAGAGGAGAGAGAGAGAGAGAGAGAGAGAGAGAGAGAGAGAGAGAGAGAGAGAGAAGAGAGAGAAGAGAGAGGAGAGAGAGGAGAGAGAGAGCTCACTCCTGTCAGAATGGCTACCATCAACAAATCAACAAATGACAAGTGCAGGCGAGGGTGTGGAGCAAAGAGAACCCTCCTACTCTGCTAGTGGGAATGCAGGCTGGTACAGCCACTATGGAACACAGAATGGAGTTTCCTCAAAAAATTAAAGATGGGACATGACACTTCACCCAGTGATCCCATAGTTAGAAATAGATGCTGAGAGACTCCAAACACCAATCAGAAATAAGCAGGCACCACTATGTTCATAGAAGCACAATTTGCAATACCTAAGTTCTGGAAACAGTTCAAGTACCCATGAATAGCTGAGTGGATAAAAAGCTATGGCATTTATGCCACAGAATACTATGCAGCAGTAAAAGGAAAGGATCTATTACCCTTTGGGACAGCATGGAGGGACCTGGAGAGTATCATGCTAAGTGTAATAAGCCAGTCAGAGAAAGACAAGTATCACATGATCTCACTCATATGTGGAACCTAATGAACAAATTAAACTGATGAAGAGAATGGATCCAGAGATCTGGAAGCATGGAGCAGACAGAGGAATCTCAGAGGGAAGTCATGGTAGGGAGGGTGAGTGAAGAAGTCAACCAACAAACCTGTATGCACAGAGGCTTAATCCAGGGACACAGACAAAAGGATGGTGAAGGCCTGGGGCACCCGTTGGGGAGGGGGGTCTAGAATGTGTCAATGGGGGAATACAAGGGGACATGAGTAATACCTTCAACAATAAAGGTACAATTTAAAGAAAAAAAATTAGGACTTGGACCTTCAGACACCCTCTGAACATGGTTCCTGTGTCACCATCTTCTCTCAGGTGGGGTCAAAACCTCAGCTATGAAATACTCTGCCTCATGAATATACAAAAGAGAGGAGGCACACCAGGTTAAATATGGGTAAGTCTGTGCCCTGAGGCCATCACCCACAGCCATACCCTCCCCTTCAGAAGTGCACCCAGCAAAGCCCTCACCATGGATTGCAGCTGGAGAACCCTAATCCTGGTGGCCATCGTGACAGGTAAGGGGCTCCTGTCCTGGTAAAGGAGAGTCCAGGGAGAGTGCAGGGGGATTCCACTCACTCCTGTCTCTTTCCACAGGTGTCCACTCCCAGGTATAGCTGGTGCAGCCTGGGGTTGAGGTGAGGCAGCCTGGGACCTCTGTGAAGGTCTCCTGCAAGACTTCTGGATACACCTTCACTGACTACTGGATGCACTGGGTGCGACAGGCCCCAAGACAGGGGCTTGAGTGGGTGGGGGAAGTTAACCCTAGCAACGGAAACACAAACTACGCGCAGAAATTCAAGGGCAGAGTCTCCATGACTGCAGACAAGTCCACAAGCACAGCCTACATGGAGCTCAGCAGCTTGAAAGCTGAGGACACGGCCGTGTATTATTGTGCAAGACACACAGTGAGGGGAAGTCAGTGTGAGCCCAGACAGAAACCTCCCTGAGGAGACAGCAGGGCTGGGCTGTCTCAGGACCAGGGGGCGCTCAGGACCAACATAGGGCCCTGACCAAGAGCAGGTGGAGAGTTGAGGAAAGATACAATTTCCTGCTCAGTCTTAAAATAGTTTTGCTTACAGGCTTAGCCACAAGCTCACAAGAAGCTCTGTCCTAGGTCTAGTTTTAGGGATTGTTTGTGAACAAAAAGGGGGTTCTGTTCTATAGACAAAGGGGGCCTCATGCTAACCTGACAAGCTTCGGGGAGACCTGCATGGGGATTGTACAGAGAGAGAGAGACCTAACTAAGTGAAGCATCCATCTTATAAGAAAACATACTGTTTAAAAATTTAACCCTGCTAATTGGCTTCTTTAAATTCTTACTTGTTAAGACTACTCCCACTTCAGCTAGGCTATTGAAATTTTCCTAGACAAGGTTTTCAGTGTTGGTGCCAGGCTTGGCCTCTGGTTGAGGTCTCAAGGCCCAGCACATATGGGCTCTTTAAGAACTTGCAAAAGGGGCCAGAAATACTCCATATTTGGGAGACAAAGAAGGTAAAATCATATAAACAGGGAGAGTTCCTGCAGGTCAGGGCCCAGAATTTGAGAGACATTTTCCTCTGACCCACATGTAATGTAACTCCATCTCTCTAAGTATTGCTTTGTTCTTCTTTGGTTTTCTGTAACAACATAACCAGAAAAAGATGGTCTGAAAATTAAATACGTAACTACAAGCAGGTTATGGTGGGTAGTCATATCCTAGGCCAGTATTTTCCCAGACAAAAATCAACTTTGATCTTTACTGGGCCCATTTGTGATTGTGCCTCTAAGATAACATATTGGTGAAAAGACTGGGTAACTTGTAACTTCCTTTTTATCCCTGATCCCTCAGGGCACAACAAATGGCACCAGATCATTCCCTCATTGTGATTGTTATCAAGTTAATGGTCAGCTGTTAATTATCTTTAACTCTCCTGTATTCATCCTGTAAAAGATGCACCTGTCCATCATTTCACTTTGTATCCTTTCCCAGAGGTCTCCCCACTTTGCTTTCTCCACCTCCTTAATCTATCACCAGTTAATTTCATGTAATCCACCTATATCCCTTTCTTTGATTGCAATGTATAAACACAGATTTAACTAGCCATTCTACAGAGCAGTATCTCAATTAATAGAGGTTCTACTAACCAGTATATGTCCACAGTTTGCTAAAATAAACTCACAAAATTCTTTACAGTTCTGAAAGACTTTCATGTTAACAGATCTTTCTTTTTCACAGCTGCATAGTGTCCCATGGTATAGATGTACCAGGGGTGTTTATCCAATTGTCTGCTGATGGACACTTAGGCTGTTGCCAAAGCTTAGCTGTTGTAAATGGCACTGATATGAGCACAGAGGTGCATGAATTCTTTCTGATGAATGTTTTGGGTTTCTTAGGATATGTTCCTAGGAGTGGGATCACTGGGTCAAATGGGAGTTCCATTTTCAATTTTTAGATGGAATACCATACTGTGTTCCATAATGGCTGCCCCAGTCTGCATTGTTAATGGACCAGCTAAACTGATGAACAAAAGTGGACCTAGAGACATGAAAGCATAAGCAGACCATGGAACCTCAGAGGGAAGCCAGGTGAGGTGGGTGGGAAGAGATCAAACAGTGGACTTGTCTACATATATGCCTCACCAGGGACACAGACACGAGGTGGTGACGGCCTGGGGAGGGAATGGGAGTGAGCATGAAGAGGATAACGGATAGAATAGGGGGACATGTATAACACTTCAACAATACAAATTAGGAGAGAAAGAGAGAGAGAGAGGGGGAGGGGGGAGAATATGAGAGAGAGAGAATATGAGAGAGAGAGAGAGAACCTCCTGTTCAGTATCCTGTCATGCAGTCCCACCTTGCTCTCTCCCACCTCCATGTCACTTCTCACCTTCCCTCCTTAGCTTCGAATGCACAAAGTCAGTTGCAAACGATTATTCTCTGGAACGTTGGAGGTCTTGTTTCCCAACTGTTGTTAAGGGTTTGGTCCCAATAAAATCTGATTAAAAAAAAATTCCCATCATGTTTGTACATTTCTGACATCAACGTGTTGCCTTCTCTTTGTTTACCACACATGTTTCTTCCCATGTGGAGAAGGAAGTGCACACAGTTATAAAACCTGCTGCCTGCACAGGATGGTGGTGGTGACTCAAAAGAGTTCACACCCTTTGGTGTGGAGATGACGCTCCAACCACTGAGCGCACCAGCCAGATTCCATGTGCAAATGGTGGAAACTCTCCACTGTCACAGGTTGGGAAACAGGGCTTTTGCACACGCAAAGCAGGGAAGTGAATGAAAATGTGTGCTTTGGGAGGCAGCTGTGTGCTTGTGAAAGTGGCAGCAGGTTAGAGATAGAGGCTGCAGCCACAGCGTCCAGCCCAGCCTCTCCTGCCTCCTCACATGCATATGTTAGAGTTTTGTGGAGGATCTGATTGTAGAAAACAACAAGGAGAATCTTTCAGTCTCAAAATAAAAGCTTCATTCAATGAAAATTCTTATTCCAAACCCCAGAAAGGCAACATGGCCATCGTGGGTCAAGGGGAGCTAGAGGATCCACGAGCCTCGGAGGGAGCACCCATGGGTTCTTATCAAAACCCCAGGAAGGAGGACTCTCAATCCTGGAAGCTGCCCCTAGAGGAATGGGGACAGGATGACAGGTCTCAGGAAAGGAGGGAGGCAGGGCGGGTCAGTATAAGACCCCCTTGTGGCCAGCATCCTTGAGTCCTTTTCCATCGGGGGTAACCCCTAGGATGACAAGGTCAGGCATGCAGCCCAGGTCACAGCTGCACCTTATATGCAGACTCCATGCAAATGGGACTCTCCTCCTGCTCATAAAAGGGGGCCCTTGCTCAGCATGTTGGGGAGACACCCAGAACCCAAGCACCTGAGACAGGACCCAGCGGCTCCACCATGGACTTGGTGCCAAGCTGCGTTTTCCTCCTGATCATTTTCCAAGGTCATTGTCAGGAGTGGGGAGCACTGAGCCCTGTGCCTGTGCATGTTTGTGCTTCCATGTGATTCTAAGTCCCCCTGTGTCTCTGTGTTTGCAGGTGTCCAGTGTGAGGAGCAACTGGTGGAGTCTGGGGGAGGCGTGGTGCAGCCTGGGGGGTCTGTGAGACTCTCCTGTGCAGCCTCTGGATTCACCTTCAGTAGCTACTGGATGGATTGGGTCCGCCAGGCTCCAGGGAATGGGCTGGAGTGGGTGTCAAGCATTAATCATGGTGGAGGTAGCACATACTATGCAGATTCTGTGAAGGGCCGCTTCACCATCTCCAGAGACAACGCCAAGAAAATGGTGTACCTGCAAATGAGCAGCCTGAGAGCCAAGGACACGGCCCTGTATTACTGTGCAAGAGACACAGCGAGGGGAAGTCAGTGTGAGCCCAGACAAAAACTCCCTGAGGAGGCAGCAGGTCTGGGCTGCACTGAGCGTCCATGACACCAGGGAGTGCACAGGACCGACAGCACAGAGAAAACAGCCCCAGGAACAGGTGCAGAGGGAGGTGGGAGGGAAGGGCCTTCCTATTGGGCTAAGAGATTTCCTCTCAAGCTCTCAGCTGCCTCCAGGGAGAGCTCTTCCCTCTCATGTTCTCACTGCAGACAACAGTCAAAAAGGGCATTGTGTTCGCAGGTGACATGGCGGCAATGAAAGGGACTCTTCTTCTCCAAGTCTTTTACTTTCTGTTTTTCTTTCTCTGAAGAAGACAATCCTCAGGGATCTCATTGTCCTGGGTTTGGGAAATGTTCCCACCAAGAGAGACTGCAGCTCAGCCCAGGCTCCTGTGTGCTGACCTCAGGCCCACCTGCCCGCACCTTTCCCTCTTACAGACCCACATATGCCACCAGGACCAGGATCATCCCCAGGACCTCCCACCACAGCTCTCCATCCTATCTACCTATTGGATGAAACACACAAGGGCTTTAATCTAACAGATAGGACTGGATAGAACTTGCTTGTATTTTCAATTTTTAGAGGTTAAGAAAATAAGAAACTCTACAGTGAATAATACATGGAGTAAGACTAACACTGCAGATTAAACATAGATGAACTTCAAGAAGTCTAAGGAAACTCTCCAAAATGGAACACAAAATAATTCTCCACAAAATAGCCAAGTGTCAGGAATGTAAAAGACAGCGAAGCAGTCAAATAGCTATATTGATAGAAGCATAATATGCAAACGACCAAACAACAGAATGACCATCCAGACAACCTTCCAGATGACCACGCTATGACACACACTGGTACCAAGCTAGCAAATGCGGGTGCAATGTGATTGGATGGGGGCCCCACCATTGCCCAACAATTGTCCTGAAGATTGAGGCCCAGACACCTTCCATGGGGTGATTGACCGGGGAGGGGGGCCTTGCCAAGGATCACCCCATGGAGGGAGGCCCAGGCAAGCCAAAGGATTGCACCCCACACCTGTTTCCTGCAGAGGGAGGTGACATATGGTGGTGGAAGGGAGCAGAACCACACCGATGGCAAGCAGTGGCAGCATCTGGGGCAGGTGCAGCTGCCACAGCTGGAGGAAAGAAAGCTCCAATCATCCTTGATCACCAAGGAGACCTAGGGACCCTACCTGAGGGGTCCTGGATTATGAGAGGACGCAGGCCGGGCTGAGTGACACCCCCTGTCTTATGCACAAATTTCATGCACCAGGCCTCTAGTTGACATATACAATAGCCTAAAGGACCCAATTACTGAACTACCACTTGACCAGTCTCTAAGAAGCGCACTGACCACCAGGGGGAAAAGGCTCAATGCAGGAGCTCCCTGTGATGGTTAGTGTGCTCCCACAGCAGGAGCACTGCTGAACTGAATAACAGAAGCGAGGCTTACAGCTAGTGAGTGCAACTGCAGCAGAGCAGGCCTCTCCCACCTCCATGGCAGCACACTACTGAGTGACAGCAGGCACAGCAGGGCCAAGATCAGCTGGAGCGCCCTGGCACCTAGCCCTGGCTCAGGCTCCTTCCTGGCCACCTGCTGCTTGGTGCACCACTAGATCCCTCGGAGGATGTCAGACTGCTGGTGTTGGCCCTATCCCCACAGGCCCCAAGGGGTCCAAATTGGGAGAGGGCGCAAGCCACCCTGATGGACCATGCTGGTGCATTAATCCCTGCACTACACCTCTAGTATATACATGGAATTGGAATTTAGAAAAAGGAGAGAGGGGGCACCAAGAAAAATGTATGAAGAAACCATTGCAAATAGTTTTTCAGAATTTGATGTAAACTCTAAAGACATCTAAGAACACCAAAGTACTCCAAGAAGAATGAAAACAAACGACATTAAATCATGGCACATTGAAGTCAAACTGGTGAAAAAGATAAAATGCCCAGGGAAGCAAAGAAAAAATCACCCATGAGTCAAGGAACAAGATTAAACATCAAAGGTCACATGAAAAATTATCAAAATGAGAAGACAATGGAGTAACGACTCAAAGAGCTGAAGGAACATTGAGAAGTCCTCAAGGTAGAATTCTAAACTAACAGAAAATCTATTTGAAAACTGGATGAAAATGAAATTACAAAATATCAATTTTGTGAGATGCAGGTAGAGCGGTGCTTGGAGGGAAATGGATAGCCTTAAATGCTTAGGAAGAAATAAATATATTTAAATCAATCATCTAAGCCACCATTTTAAAAAATTTGAAAGGGGTGAGAAGCAATTTGGAGGCAGAGGTAAATGCACGTCCTCACTGCCTCACACAACCACGTGAAATGCACAACTAAAATAGAGAACAGCCATCATTCCAGACTGGGTTGGGTTCCTGGTCAGGGCACTTGCCTGGGCTGCTGCTTGGACACAAAGTGGGGGCTTGAAGAAGGCATGTCATCATTGATTCTCTCTCATCACTGATGTTTCCATTTCTCTCCCCTTTTCCCCCTCTGAAATCAATGAAAATATATTTTAAAATAAGAATAAAAAGTGAAAAGGAAGAAAATGAAGGCTTCATGATGTTTGACCGGGCCATGCCTCCCCTCCCCCGCGTGATCGCACTTTCCAAGTTGTGGTGGCCGCCTTCCCAGAGGAACAAGGGACCACAGTCCCAGATCCCTGTGTCCGTCAGTCCTCACCTGGGCTGTGGGAGGATGGACACAGGTGGCCGCTCTCCTTGGAGAAGGGAGGTGCTCACCTTTCCCCAAGGACAACGTGGTGGCTCAACTCTCTCCACAGAGTTTTGTTCCAAGAGCCAACATATTCCTTTTCTTATCTTTTTTCATCCATTCCCAGGGATATTATCCTTTGCTTTTCAGAGAGAGAAAGGGAGGGAGGGGAAGAGATAAACATTGATGTTTGAGAAACGCATTACCTGGTTGCCCCCTGCACATGCCTTAAGAAGGGCTAGGGCCAGGGAGTGGCCTGCAACCCAGGTACCTGTCCCTGACCAGAATCGATATTGAGACCCATTGGTTCACAGGCCAACACTCTATCCACGGAGACAAGTCTCCACTTTAAAAAATTAATTATTTTACTTATTTGTAATTAATATTTTTTGTTAAATACTACATATGTCCTCCTTTATGCCCCATTAAGCCCAGCCAGCCAGCCCCAACACCATTCAGGGCTCCATGTATAAATGATGGAAACTCTCCACTGTGAGAGGCTGGAAACAGGGCTGTTGCACAGGAATGGCAGGGAAGTGGAGGGAAATGTGTGCTTTCGGGAGGGAGTTGTGTGCTTGTGGGAGTGGCAGCAGTTTAGAGACAGAGGTTGCAGCCAGAGTCTAGCCCAGCCTCTCTTGCCTCCTCACAGAAATATGTTCGAGTTTTGTGGAGGATCTGATTGTTAAATAACAAGAAGAACCTTTCAGCTTTAAAATACAAGATTCATTCCATGCAAATTTTGATTCACAAACCCCAGAAAGGTAACATGGCCCGGGGGAGGGGGGTAAGGAGGGGAGAATGAGAGAAAGACCCATCCACATGCCTCTGGGGGAGCACTCCTGGGTCCTCAACATAACCCCAAGAAGGAGGACTCTCAATCCTGGAAGCTGCCCCAAAGGAATGGGGTTAGGATGACAGGTCTAAGGAAAGGAGGGAGGGAGGACAGGTCAGGACAGGTCAGGACAGGAACCCTTGTGGCCAGCATCCTTGAGTCCTTTCCCATCCGAGGTCGCAAGTTTAGAGACAGAGGTTGCAGCCACAGAGTCTACCCAGGTAAGGCATGCAGCCTAGGGTCACAGCTGCACCTTATATGCAAACTCCATGCAAATGGGGCTCTCCTGCTGCTCATAAAAGGGGGCCCTTGCCCAGCATGTTGGGGAGACACCCAGAACCCAAGCACCTGAGACAGGACCCAGAGGCTCCACCATGGACTTGGTGCCAAGCTGCGTTTTCCTCCTGATCATTTCTCAAGGTCATTGTCAGGAGTGGGGAGCGCTGAGCTCTGTGCCTGTGCCTGTTTGTGCTTCCATGTGATTCTAAGTCCCCCTGTGTCTCTGTGTTTGCAGGTGTCCAGTGTGAGGAGCAGCTGGTGGAGTCTGGGGGAGGCGTGGTGCAGCCTGGAGGGTCTCTGAGACTCTCCTGTGTATCCTCTGGATTCACCTTCAGTAGCTTCTACATGCACTGGGTCCGCCAGGCTCCAGGAAAGGGGCTAGAGTGGGTCTCATTCATTAGTATTCGTGGTAGCACATTTATGCCAACTCTGTGGAGGGCCGCTTCACCACCTCCAGAGACAACGCCTAGAACACGCTGTACCTGCAAATGAGCAGCCTGAAAGTTGAGGACACTGCCATGTATTACTGCGTAAGAGACACAGTGAGGGGAAGTCACTGTGAGCCCAGACACAAACCTCCCTGAGGAGGCAGCAGGCCTAGGCTGCAGGGGGCACTCAGGACACCAGGTGGCGCCCTGGACCCACAGCACAGAGAGCAGCCCCAGGAGCAGGGCAGAAGGAGGAGGAGGGTAGGTCCTTCCTGTTGGGCTCAGGGATTTCCTGTCAATATCTCAGCTGCCTTCAGGGAGGATCCTTCCTTCTCCTGTGCTCACTGCAGACTACAGTGAAGAAGGGCATTGTGTTTGCAGGTGACATGGCGGCAGTGACAGGGACTGTCCTTCACCAAGTCTCCTTCACAAATTCTAAAAGTGACTGTTTTCACTGTTTTCAGTCTTTTGCTGTTGAGTGTGAACTCTGCTGCTGGGTGGCTGGGATTGGGCTGTGTGCACAGCTCTGCATGACTCCATAGGTGGCCCAGCTCCCTCAGTGTCTGACTCTCCATGTTCTCTCCCCCTTCTAGTTCCAGGAAGGTCACAGACCCTCCCTCTGCTGAAAGGCCTGAGCACACTCAGGGCTGCAACCTCACCCATCCTTTCTGGGTCCACATTGACCCCCAGAAGAGCTGTCAGCTCAGTGCACCAAACACAGGGAGCCCCATGTCCACCCACATGAGGGCCCTGCTGTCCATCAGGAAGCAGTGCTGACCCCATGGCGGGGACAGGTGCGCTGAGGGCTGAGATGTGCATCATCGAACTCCTCCTCCACCTTCCCTCCTGGAGCCAAGGTTTCTGGTTCACTGTGGTGAGATATGCATCGGACCATGTTGGAAGCCAAGTAGCATCCATGGGTCCCCAGTGTCCATACCGTCCTCTTACTACTTATCCAGGAGACACAGAGTCACACACACACACACACACACACACACACACACACACATTCACATTCACAGAGTCAAAGACACATACACACATATGGTCACACACTCATCACCGGAAAGGCAAGCATTCAAACATGAACAGCGATATAAAACCATTCATGCGATTACACATTGTACTTCCTATTTCTTTATAAGAAAACATGCTTATATTTAATTCTCTTTGATGCCATATGAAATAAATATGTGGTGCTCAATCAACTATTATTTCAACATTGACCAAAACCTGTGAATATCAAGTTATATATCTCAGTTCACTTAATAGGAGCTCAAATTAGGAGTTTAATCCACACTTTGTTAGGTAGCTACAAATTTAAAATGTGTAACTGAAGTAATAGGGAAAACCTCCCATTAAAGAGAAGCCAAGGACCAAATGAACTCAATGATTAAGTGGCATAGAAATCCACCAATGAAAACGAAATCTGGTTACTGTGAGGATCCAGTGGCTCTCTAGGAATCAGAGATTTTGTAGCTGACTGGCACAAAAACTCACCAATCAGAACCAGAAAAGGGAGCTGTGCAGAACCAATGTCTGCTTAGGAGGTGGAACTTCTGACATTGACTCACATAGGAACTGACCAATGAGAACCAAATCTGCTTGTTGTGGGAAGCCAATGGCTGCCTAGATTGTGGTGTTTTTGGTGCTGGCACAGGAACCAACCAATCAGAACCAAATTGGCTCACAGAGGAGGGCAGTTGTGGACAAACAGCCAGCAGAGGAGGGCAGTTAGGGGTGATCAGGCTGGCAGACAGAGGCAGTTAGGTGCAATCAAGCAGGCAGGCAGGTGAGCAGTTAGGAGCCTGTGGTCCCAGATTGTGACAGGGATGTCTGCCTCCTGACAATCAGACATCCTGCAAGGGTTTCCCAATTGAAGAGGGTGCAAGCTGAGTTTAGAGAACCTTTCCACCATGCACAAATTTCATGCACCAGGCCTCTAGTCTATAATAATAAAAGCATAATATGCTAATTAGACCAGGTGCCCTTCTGGACAAAACCACAGAAGTGGCGGGGGACAAGCCCCTTACACTAATTTTGTGCATTGGGCCTCTAGTATATCTATAGCTATCGAAATTCATGGAAACAGTGCCTCATTGATTTTATCCCCAAAGGAGCCACTGATAGTTCTCACATTCTACTTGCTGACAACATCCTGCTGACCAGAGCCCAGGTGTACAGGGAGCACTGTGAATCCTAAAAGGGCAGGGACAGCTGGGCCAGCATGGCTTAGTAGTTGAGCATCAACCAAGCAACCAGAAATTCACTGCTAGATTCCCAGTCATGGTACATGGCCAGAATTCAGACAACATCCATAGTGTGAAGCATGAAGGAGGCAGCCAATCAATGATTGTCTGTCATCATTGATGTCTCTACCTCCCTATCCTTTTCCTTTCCCCTCTAACATCAATAAAAATATATTTAATTAAATAAATAAATGATAATGTTGCCGACTTGATTCGCAGAATGGATATATATATGGGAGCCAACTGATCTGTTGCTCCTTCACATCAGTGTTTCTCTCTGTCCTTCCCTCTCTCTCTTTCCTTTCCCTCTAAAATTCTTTGAACACGTCCTCATCTGAGGACCAAGCAAAGAAGATCCAGCCTGGCTCATGTGGCTCAGAGATTTACTCAACCAGGGACCCAAGAAGTCACTGGTTAGATTCCTGGTGTGGGCACTTGATGGGGTTGTGGTCTTCACCCCCAGAGGGGGCCATACAGAAGGCAGCCAACCAATGATTCTCTCTCATTGAAGTTTCTATCTTTCAATGCTGCTCCCTTCCTCCTTTTCTAAAAATCAAGAAAATTCTAAATATTTATACCTATATCTATATCTATCCTTGCTCTACCATTATCTCTATCTCTATCTCCATCTCCATCATCTATATCTATATCTGTATCTATATCTCTCTCTCTCTCTCTCTCTCTATATATATATATATATATATATATATATATATATCATCTATATCTATCTATATCTATATCCATGGGAACAGAGTCACATTAATGTTATTCCCAATGAGTCAATGATTGTGCCCTGTGGCTCTGCCTCTTCCTTCTGTCAGCTCCCAGATGTGAATGACTCAGGGCTTAGAGTTGAGAAGATGGGGACCCTGCAACTGAGCCCAGGACTCACTGTGTTCTCTCTGTCCCAGGTGTCCTGTCTGAGGTGCAGCTGCAGGAGTCGGGCCCAGGACTGGTGAAGCCCTTGCAGACCCTCTCCCTCACCTGCACTGTCTCTGGTTACTCCATCACCAGTAATTATCCATGGAACTGGATCCGCCAAACCCCAAGGAAGGGGCTAGAGTGGATGGGGAATATCTGTTATAATGGAGACACTTACTATAGCCCTTCCTTCAAGAGATGAACTTCCATCTCCAGGAACACGTTTTTGCTGTGTTACGCCCAGACTTCGTGATCCCCAAAGACCACCAGGGAGCCGAGTCCAATGCAATAAACAAAAGAGCCTTATCTATGCTAGCATGGGCTCTTTTTCCACTCACGCCGGCAGCATGGCGGAAGAGAGCAAATTTCGCCAAGTCCAGGGGTTTTACTCAGGTCGGTGGTGATGTCACTGCCTCGGCTAACCCTGACTGGTTGGGTGAGGGCTAGGGATAACTCCACCCTGCAGGGCGGAGTCGGGAGCTCATCCTCGCCCCGCCCTGCCCGCTCATTCCCCCCCTTGTCTAATGTGCCTAGTCAAATCATTGACTCAGCCTACTTCCTTTCAGCATAAACAACAAATACAGTTACCAAGACCCTTAATACCACAGTTCCCATCACTATTGTCCTCACTGAAGTCCAGTTCCCCTCCTGCAGACATCAGTTCTCCTCCTGGCCTGTAGTTGCCAGGATCCAGGCCATGCAGGAGCTGGGAGTCATGTAGTCAAGTCTGGGTGCCATCTACTTCAACAGGATAACAGTGCAGCGTCCTTTTGAGTTCTTGGGCAGTGAATTTCTTTACCCACATTGAGTTTGGGGCTACAGGGTCTGCGGTGGGCAGTGGCAGTGCATGGAACAAGCAAACTGCAGAGCCTGTAAGGACTTGAGCAAGGGAATGGTTACCATACATGATCCCCTCTCAAAAAGGGGAAACTTGTCCCAGTAAGGGGTACACCTGGCCCTTCAGAGGGCAAAGGACAGGGGGTTGGTCCAATTTTCACCAATTCTAGGACACATTTAGTTAACTTTTTTTTTTCAGAGTCTCACTTATCTGTTCTAAGGCTAGAGCTATACTCTGAGATACCTTAGCTACCAAGGTGGGGCTGTTATCTACTGGCAGCCCAAATCTAGGTGTAATCTCCCGGAGTAATCTCTTGACTACTATAGAGGCAGTTTCTATTCTAGTGGAGTATACTTCAACCTAATCTGAATTGTCTACAAAAACTAGACCTTAATGCTTAGACTTTAATGCTGGTAGTTTAATCTCCGAAATCCACCTACCAATGCTCTCCTGGGGAAGTTCCCTGGGACCCGAATTCCCAGGGGAACCCCCTTATCTTGCTTAGCATTTACCTGTGCACAGACAGTACTTCTAGCAACTCTGCCTCACAGAAGTTTAGAATTCTTGGTGACACTTAAGTGGGTAACCTGGTGTCACTGGGCAACTCTGACCTAGAGCCTCTGGGAGCAAGTCTTGTCATCTGGAGGGTCCACCAACCATCTGGTCCTTCAGTGGCTTGCTTCTGTTCAGCCGATTCCTTCTGGCTGCAGTTGTTAACCCTCTTTCCTCTGTGGATGGCACAGTGTCTCCATCAAAGGGCCCGGATTAAGGCCAAAAGTTCTGGAACTGTGCCCAAATGGTGTGGTCCAAGGTGACTACCACTGCCCCTGCATATCAGGTCCCATCCTGAACGTAACTGCTCCCATCCGTGAACAGTACCTTGTCGTCTGTTACCTCTATGCAGTCATGAATGGGTTCCTCCATCATCATCTGGAAAGCAGGCTGGCAGGGTTGATGGTCAGTCTTATGAATCCGGACACAGGGCTGGTCCAGGAGAAAAGCCTGGCCTATCCAGGTTAGCTCCTGGCCCAGAGTCTGCTCATCTGCCTCCCTCACCAGCAATGTTGTGGTGGCCACTGCCTGGAAGCACGCTGGCCACCCTGCTGGCACAGGGTCCAGTCTCTTAGACAGATAGGCAATAGGTCTCTTCCAGGGACCTAGAGTCTGAGTGAGAACCCCTTTGGCAATGCCCCTTACCTCACTCACGTAGAGGTGGAAGGGCTCCATGACGTCTGGCAAGGCTAGGGCAGCTGCTGAGATGAGAGCCTTCTTTAGCTCCTCAAAGGCCCGTTGTTCTATTTTGGACCAGTTCAGTAGCTGCATTCCTCCAGTACGTGTTCCTTCCGAGGACCACAGTCCTTCTTGATGTCCAAGGAAAACAGGCAGTTTGTCCCGTGGCTTCCTGGGCTGATGGACGGGTCCTATTGGCTCTCTCAAGACTGAACAGGGTACCCCAATGCCCATCAGGAAACTAACAGGCTTGTCTCTCCTAGCTAACCTGTCAGGACAAACTCTTTATAACTTTTATAAAAATCTTATCTTCCAAAAATACATAGCCATGCCTCAAATTTTAAAGAAAAGGCAAGGGAGGAGGGAGCAGGTCCAGTACCTGTTCCCAGGCCTCTAACCGCTTGAAATTTAAAATGCCACATTTTTCCTACAGATAAAGATCTATCTGCATTTCTAAGCCCCCTTCTACTCCCTCCCGCAGAACATCGGTGAAAATTGTCCAAGCAGTCGCGGGGGGTTAGATCATAAATATAAACAAAATACAAGATGCAGGTACAAGCCTAAATTCAAACTTACAATGCAAAGCAAAACAAAACAGATCAAATATAAAAGTTTCATATGTTACATTAAACATTACTTCAGAAAAACTGACTTCAAAAAAATACTGCATACTGCTTATTCTTAACACATGTTATACAGTTTAGCCTGCCATATTCTAGGCATTTAGTTACTGCAATTAACTTTTCCTAATTCAATTTATACTTTGAACTTTTAAAGCTGGCAAGTCAAATATATTTGGCATTTCTTAGATTAATAACATTACATTTTTAATACATCCTGCTTACTTAAGGTAAAGTTTCAGCAACACGTTTTTTTCAGATCTCAAATTTTTTTCCTGAAGTTCAAACAAAGCACTGAATAATTTCTTTGCAGGAGAGCTAATAGTCTTGCGCTCTCTGGCCTAGACCTCTTTGCACCAGAGGCAGTTTACTAAGATTCAAGACAATGTCAGAAAAAAGAATGAATTTTGTTCATAGGTCAATCACAATTCATACTTAAGTAGCTATGTGACTCTGCTTAGCTCATACTAATGACAAGAAAGACTAACCATTGTAAGCAAGGCCATCTGGGCAGCTTCACCACGGAATCACCTGCCACTCCCTGCAGATCACTGGAGTAGCATTCAAATGCAAATGAACACATTCTTTAGCTGAAGACTCCCGGCCATTCACCACCATTCTCATAAACTTGTTACCATTACCTAGTTTCCGCCTCACAGCTGGGAATTCCAAAAGCTCCCAGTTATCTCCACCACTTTTAAAGCTCATTCTGTTCACAGAAAAGGGTTTTAAGCACAGCCCAAAACTATGCGCACTCGTTTTGAACTGGCCTTTTCTCTTTACTGAGCACAGAAATTTGTCCTTGAGCTTTTCTCCGGTACCGATGCTGCCACGGACCCGAGGCCTCCACGCCGGCCCAGGCTCCCCCCGGGCTCAGGCCCCCAGGGCGAGGCTGCTTTGGCCCCAGCCCCAGCCACACTACTCAGGAGGCCCCCGAGGAGAAAGTGCGGGTCGCCCCAGCGGCTTCCCGGCTCCACCTCCCCTTCTCCAGGCAGCCAGCAAATTAACCCAGGTGCCTGCTCCCCGAGCCAGGCCACCACTGCCCAGCCGCGCTCCAACATGCAGACTGAGCCCCGCGGGAGCCCCCCCTCCGACCCAACGCCGCCAGGGAGACCCGCACCGCCACGCCGGCCACACTGCGTCGGCTCCATCCTGGGGCGCCATGTCGCCCACAGATAACAAACTCAGACCTGGGAAAGGTTCCGCAGGTGAGGTAATGGCTCACGCCGCTCACCTCGTCCTGGAGAGGATTCATTACTCTCCCCATGAGGATCCCTCTAGGGTCCTCCCGGGGGTCAGAACGTCTTCTGATCCTCCTGCCCGTGGTCCTATGGCACGTCTGCCAGACGTCTTTGGGCACCAATTCCATGAGGGGTTTTATGTCCCTCCAGAGCGCGCACACACCTACTGCGGCCATTCAGGCTCTCCGGATCGGTTCCCTCGTAGTCGTAGCTGGGAATCCCGGATGAGCCCCCATATGTTACGCCCAGACTTTGTGATCCCCGAGGACCACCAGGGAGCTGAGTCCGATGCATTAAACAAAAGAGCCTTATCCATGCTAGCATTGGCTCTTTTTCCACTCACGTAGGCAGCATGGCGGAAGAGAGCGAATTTCGCCCAGTCCAGCGGTTTTACTCAGGTCGGTGGTGATGTCACTGCCTCGGCTAACCCTGATTGGTTGGGTGAGGGCTAGGGATAACTCCACCCTGCAGGGCGGAGTCGGGAGCTCATTCTCGCCCCGCCCTGCCCTCTCAGCTGCAACTGAGTTCCATGACCGTGGAGGTCACAGACATGTATTACTGGGTAAGAGACACAATGAGGGGAAGTCAGTGTGAGCCCAGACACAAAAGTCCTGAGGAGGCAGCAGGGCTGGGCTGCAGGAGGTATCCAGGACACCAGGGGGCGCTCAGGACCAGCAAACCCAGGGTATGAGCTCAGAGGCTGTTCCTGGAGGGGTTGTGCAGGCTTCCTATTGGGTCAATGCTTCCTTCCCTCCCAGTGTCCCTGGGGCAGGCCCTGCTTCTGTCTTTGTGTCTCAAATTAGATTCTCTTCAGGAAAAACAGGAAGTGGCTGTGTTTCTGATATAGTTGACTTCTCTGCGCTCTTCCTGTCACCAGGTCCCTGATGGTCCCTGATGGTCCCTGATGGGTTGACGAGGAAAACATTGTAGGGATTCTATCTCCTCATTGAGAGAGAAGTCTCCCACCCTGTGAAGGTGTTTCTTTTCTGCATGAATCTCCATCAGGAAAATGCAAACAGTCAGGTTCCTGAGTGGAGGACCTGGGAATTAAGAAATTAAAGAAAGAAAGAGAACAGAGGGAGAACTAGATTCATCAACCTGGCAGTGAGGTGGGCACCATTTTCTCTAATGGAGAGGCAATGAGCACTCAAGCTACACAGCAGATTTATATTATATCCCAAAAATCCAGGAAGTATCACCAAAACTTAGGATCAAAGCAGCTTATTTGCATTCTTAACTAGGCCCTAGCATTATTGGATTTACATATCTAGATCCACCCCTGAAGACACCCAGACAAAGGTAAGTCAGAAACTGAATAACGGACCCTCTCCCCCCTGCCCTCTTGGGGGGGTATGTGTAACCTGGACAAGGACTCTGCCAGTGCCTCAGGCTCAGTTGATAATTTAAAGAATGTTCATGTGCCTTCCCAGTAGAATGTTCATGCGCTCCGACGTGCAGACTGAGCCCCGCGGGAGCCCCCCCTCCGACCCAAGTGACACCACTATCTCTCTCAATGAGGAGATAGAATCCCTACAATGTTTTCCTTGTCAACCCATCAGGGACCATCAGGGACCATCAGGGACCTGGTGACAGGAAGGGCGCAGAGAAGTCAATTATATCAGGAGGCCCTCTACACCACCCTCCACGCAGTGCTGAGCTGGAACACAGAGTCTAGACCACAAACCTCACCTGAGGGTGATCAGGCCCTTCCTCTGCCCCAGAAGGAGCCTTTTGGGGGCAGTTGGCCGCTTGCCTCTCACTGAAGTGACTGCACATGGAGGTGTAGGTTGGACCATGCAAACACTGACCCTCCATGAGCCTCCATGACCCAGCACCAGGTTTCCCTGGACAGAGGTAGGAAGGCAGCCCAGTGATGGCCTTGTCACAGCCCTGCTGAGCCGTGTTCCCCGTGGATGTCAGAACCTGGTCCCAGGTGACATGTCCAAACACCTGTCCCACTTCCCAGGGAGAACCACCTGCATCCTGAGAACCTGCTGGAGGGTAACCTGGTCCCACCCCCTCTGCTGTGCCTCCAGCTCGGCAGACAACACCCATCCTCACCCTCTGTCCTCTGCTGCCCACACTCTCACTCCATGGGGCCTGCACAGGACGTCCCGTGTGGATGTGTCTGCTCTCTCCTTCCCGTCCTGGTAGGTTTTGCTTAAATGATGCCCCTTATCACCCCCTCATCCCCATCTCCTGTGCCTGGTCCTCCCTGAGACTCCAGGGCCAGGGCCACTCAGCCACTCTCTGAGCCCAGGAGCACTGCCCACATGTGATTCAGGCTTTGAGGGCCTCACCTTGTCAGGTGGAGACACTGCTGAGCACTGAGCTCAGAGCACCTCCAACAGCTCACACCTGGGCTAAGGGAACCTCCAGGGGCCTGTGAGCTACAGAGCATCCTGGTGGACAACCCCATGGCCACTGGGTCAGAGTGCAATCAGGGAAGGGCTGGGGCCTGGTCACCTATGATGTTACCAATGTCTGACTGACCAGAGTCCAGGTGCACAGGGAGCTTTGTGAATCCTAAAAACACAGGGACAGCCTGGCTTGAATGGCTCAGGGGTTGAGTATTGACCATTGAACCAGGAGGTCACTGTTGGATTCCCAGTCAGGGCACATGCCTAGGATCCAGGAAACATCTCCAGAGTGGGGCATGCAGAGGCAGCCAATCAATAATTCTCTCTCATCATTGATGTTTCTATCTCTCGCTTCCTCTCCCATTCTTTCTGAAATCAATAAAAAAAATTTAATAAAAATAAATAAATACATACATAAAAATGTTGCAGATTTGATTCACAGTAGACTCGTATATGGGATGCAACTGATCAATATTGCTCTCTCACATCAATGTTAATGTCTTTCCTTCTCTCTCTCTCTTCTTTACTTAATTTCTAAAAATTAATCATATCCTCAGGTGAGGATAAAGACAATGTCTATATCTATTCCTTCACATACATCTGCAAATACATCTTCATCTGCATCTTTATCTCTATATCTATCACTACATCTATATCTATAAATCATTGAACATATTCATCAGTGAGGATAAAGAAAAAAAGATCTATCATTGTTTATCTCCATATCTATATCTACATCTAAATCATCTATAATGATAAAAGCATAATATGCTAATTAGACCGGATGTCCTTCTGAATGTAACCGGGGATAACTGGGGGCCAAGCCCCTTGTATAAATTTCATTCATCGGGCCTCTAGTATATCTGTGTCTATTATCATTCATGGAAACAGAACCTCATTGATTTTGTCCCTAAGAGTCACTGACTGTGTCCACATCCTACTTCCAGACCACCTCCTGCAGCACAAACCCTGGTGTGGAAGGAGAGGCCCCAGGGCACCCTCAGCACCTCCTTCCAGGGGAAGCCCCAGATCCCGGGACCTCCCTCACCTCTTCCCTTTGTATGTGCAGACACCTCCCATATGCAAATGCCCACACGGCTACCAGAAACACACACAGTTGGCATCCACTTAAATGCAGGGCCTCCTCACCCTGGAGAATGTTTTCTGGGGGACTAGGACCTCACCTACAAGACATGACTCGCCGGTGGCTCTTCTTCTTCCTGCTGTCAGCTCCCAGATGTGAGTGACTCGGGGCTTAGACATGAGGAGATGGGGACCCTGCATCTGAGCCCAGGACTCACTGTGTTCTCTCTCTCTCCCAGGTGTCCTGTCCCAGGTGCAGCTGCAGGAGTCGGGCCCAAGACTGGTGAAGCCCTCGCAGACCCTCTCCCTCCCCTGCACTGTCTCTGGATTCTCCATCACAACCACTGGTTACTGCTGGAGCTGGATCCGCCAGCCCCCAGGGAAGGGGCTGGAGTGGATCGGGTACATATGGTATGATGGAGATACTAACTATAGCCCCTCATTCAAGAGCCGAACCTCCATCTCCAGAGACACGGCCAAGAACCAGTTCTCCCTGCAACTGAGCTCTGTGACCACCGAGGGCACTGCCATGTATTACTGTGCAACAGACACAGTGAGGGGAAGTCAGTGTGAGCCCAGACACAAACCTCCCTGAGGAGACTGCAGGGCTGGGCTGCAGGGAGCATCCTGGACATGAGGGGGGCGCTCAGGACCAGCAAACCCAGGGTATGAGCTCAGAGGCTGTCCCTGGAGGGGTCGTGCAAGCTTCCTATTGGGGTCAATGCTTCCTTCTCTCCCAGTGTCCCTGGGGTAGGCTTTGCTTCCTTCTTTGTGTCTCTAATTAGATTCTCTGTAGTTAAAAATGCAGGAAGTGGCTGTGTTTCAGATCTGGTCCACTTCTCCTCTGTGCTCTTCCTGTCACCATATCCCTGATGATCGCTCTCTAGGTTGACAAGAACACATTGTAGGGATTCTGTCACCTCACTGAGAATGAAGTCTCCCACCCTGTGGGGGTGTTTCTCTCTTTTCAAAGTCCATCTCCATCAAGGAAAAGGAAACAGTCAGTTTCCTGAATGGAGGAACTGGAGATTAAGAAATTAAAGAAAGAAAGAGACCAGAGGCAGAAATAGATTCATCAAGCTGGCAGCTAGATAGGCGCCATTCTCTTTGATGGAGAGGCAGAGAGCACCCAAGCCATGCAGCAGGTTTATTTTATATCCCAAAAACCCAGGAAGTTACACCAAACTTAGGATCAAAGTAGCTTATTTGCATTCTTAACTAGGCCCTAGTATTACTAGATTTACATATATAGACCCGCCCCTGCAGACACCTGAACAAAGGTAATTCAGAAACTGAATAACAACCCCCACCTCCTGCCCTCTTGGGGGGTATCTGTATCCAGGACATGGCCTCTGCCAGTGCCTCAGGCTCAGCTGACAATTTAAAGAATGTCTAAGTGCCTTCCCAGGAGACCCTCTACACCACCCTCCACAGAGTGCTGAGTGGTGCACACGGAGTCCAGACCCCAAACCTCACCTTACGGTGGTCAGCCCCTCGCTCTGCCCCAGGAGGAGCCCTTTGGGGGCAGTTAGCTGCTTGCTTCTCACTGACATGGCTGCACATGGAGGTGGAGGTCAGACCCTGCAGGCGCTGCCTCTCTGTAAGCCTGGAAGCACCAACCTCTCCATGTGCCCCAGATGGAGGCAGGAAGCCCTGTTGGGCCCTGTTCCATGTGGGTCTCAGAACCTGGTCCCAGGGGACATGTCCAAACACCTGTCCCACTTCCCCTGGAGAACCACCAGCATCCTGAGAACCTGCTGAAGGGAGACATGGTCCCACCCACTCTGCTGTGCCTCCAGATCCACAGACTCCACCCATCTTCACCCTCTGTCCTCTGCCACCCACACTCTCACCCCATGGGGCCTGCACAGGACGTCCCGTGTGGATGCGCCTGCCCTCTCCTCCCCACCCTGGTAGGTTTTGCCTTAAATGTAACCCCACGTCACCTCCTCATGCCCATCTTTGGTGCCAGGTCCTCCCGAGATGCTAGGGTCAGGGCCACTTAGCCGCCCTGCTGAGCTCACGGTCTTTGTTCACGTGTGATGTTAGGCCATGCAGGCCCCCCTGTATCAGTTGGTGACACAGATGAGCACTGAGCTCAGAGCACTTCCAACAGCTCACATATGGACTTAGGGAACCTCCAGTGTCTGTGAGCTGCAGAGCATCCTAGTGGACAAGCCCCTGCCACTGAGGTCAGAGGTCAGTCAGGGGATGGCTGGGATCTGGTCATCTATAATGCTTCCAACATCTCACTGACCAGAGCCCAGGTACACAGGGAGTTCTGTGAACCTTAAAATTTCAGGGACAACCCAGCTAAGGTGGCTCAGTGTTTGAGCATCGATCTAAGAACCAGGAGGTCATGGCTCAGTTCTCAGTAAGGGCACATGTCTACCAGACGGGACACATCCCCAGTGTGGGGCATGCAGAAAGCAGGCAACTAATAATTCTCTCTCATCATTTATGTTTCTCTCTCTCCCTTCCTCTCTGAAATCAACTAAAACTTTTGCAGATTTGATTTGCTGTAGACCCCGATAATCTTAGGCTCTACAGCAGCGGTTCTCAACCTGTAGGTTGCAACCCACAGGTTAAGAACCACTAGCAGCCAAAGCCAGTTTTGCTCAGTGGTAGAGCGTCCATCTGCGGACTGAAAGGTCCCAGGTTCGATTCCGGTGAAGGGCATGTACATTGGTTGCGGGCACATCCCCGATAGGGGGTGTGCAAGAGGCAGCTGGTCGATGTTTCTCTCTCATCGACGTTTCTAGCTCTCTGTCTCTCTCCCTTTCTCTTCTCTGTGAAATATCAATAAAATATATTAAAAGAAAAAAAGAACCACTAGCAGGGCTACCTAAGACAATCGGAAAACGCAGATATTTACATTACGATTCATAATAGTAGCAACATTACAGTTATGAAGTAGCTACAAAAATAATTTTATGGTTGGGTGTCACCATAACATGAGGAACTGTATTCAATGGTCATGGCATTAGAAAGGTTGAGAACCGCTGCAGTAGAGTCATATATAAGAGGCAACTGATCAATATTTCTTTCTCACATCAATGTTTCTCTTTCCTTCTCTCTCTCTCCTTTACTTTCCCTCCAAAAATAAATGAATATATTCCCAGGTTAGGATAAAGAAAACAATACCTATATCTATACTTTATGTACATCTATGAATACATCTACATCTACATCTATACATCTTTATCTATAAATCAATGAATATATTCTAAGGTGAGGATAAAGAACAGAAGATCTACATATGTCTGTCTCTATATCTATATCTATATCTATATCTATATCTATGTCTAAACCATCCTACCTAATAAAACAATAATATGCAAATTAGCCACTACTCCCCTCAAGCCATACACACAAGCCATGCCCAACAGCCAATCAGAGTGAGTATGCAAATTAACCATAACCAAGATGGCTTCAGCCACAGAGAGCAGCTGAGAGGCTTGGGTTTTCCCAATAATAGAGGGAGCCAAGCTTTCTACATACCCTGGCCAGCCCAGGCCTCCACTAATTGTAGAAGGTAAACAAATCCAAACAATAATGGCTGCAGCAATGGAGCAAGCAGGAGGCTTGGTTCTGCTCTAAGCTTCAAAGTTTTAATTGTAGAAGGAAAATAAATTCCAGATACCAGGACCTCTGCTTGGGTTGCCAGTGGGCGTGGTTAGCCTGCAAACCACCACAAGCACCTCACCCAGGCCACCCCAGACCCCAATGAACTTCCACCCTGAACCAGGACACCCTTCAGGGCAAACCACCTGGCCCTCACTCATGCACCAGGCCACTAAACGATCTAATGAAAGAGTAATATACAGATTGACCATCACTCAAAGACACAAGATGGCTGCCCCATGTGGTCAAGATCCTGCCCCTATGTAGACACAAGATAGCCACCACAAGATGGCCAGCAGGGGAGGGCAGTTTGGAGGCATCAGGTCTCTAAGGGAGAGCAATTAGAGGCAATCAACCCTGTAGGGGAGTGCAGTGAGGGATGGCCAGGCTGGTAGAGGAGGGAAGTTGGGGCTAACAGGCTGACAAGAAATTGGGTCTAAATGGGCAGTTTTACATCCCTCAAAGAGTCTAAGATTGGACAGAGTGCAGGCTGGGCTGAGGGACACCCCCACCCTGTGCACAAATTTCATGAACCTGGCCTCTAGTCTATAATAAGAAAAGAATAATATGCTAAGTAGACCGCATGTCCTTCCACATGGAACTACAGAGGCAGTGCTGGCCAAGTCCCTTGCACAAATTTCATGGATCTGACCTCTAGTATATCTACTGTATATCTATATCAATATCATCTATATCTATCTATTCATCTATATCAAACTATCTCTATCTATATCTCTATAACTATATCAACTATATCTATATATATATATCATCTATATCAATATCTATATCTGTATCTAACTCTATCTCTATCTCTATCTCTATCTCTATCTATATACCCATGGAAGCAGAATCACATTAATGTTATCCCTAAGGATTGTGCCCACAATCCTACTCCCTGACCACCTCCTGCAGCACAGCCCCTGCTGTGGAAGGAGAGGTCCCTGGGCACGGTGACCAGGACTCCAAGAAGGGCCTTGTTCTATGAGAGCACAGTCAGCACCTCCTTCCAGAAGAAGCCCCAGAGAAAGGGACCTCCCTCACCTCTTCCCTTTGTATGTGCAGACACCTCCCATATGCAAATGCCCACTTGGCCACCAGACACACACCCGGTTGGCATCCACTTAAATGCAGGGCCTCCTCACTCTGGAGAATGCTTTCTGAGGGGCCAGGAACTCACCTGCAAGACATGACTCCCCTGTGGCTCTTCCTCTTCCTGCTGTCAGCTCCCAGATGTGAGTGATTCAGGGGCTTAGTCTTAAGGAGATGGGAACCCTGCATTTGAGCCCAGGACTCACTGTGTTCTCTCTCTCTCAGGTGTCTTCTCCGATGTGCAGCTGCAGGAGTCGGGCCCAGGACTGGTGAAGCCCTCACAGACCCTCTCCCTCACTGGCACTGTCTCTGGATTCTCCATCTCAACCAGTGATTACTATTGGGGCTGGATCCGCCATCCCCCAGGAAACGGGCTGGAATGGATGGCAAGCATATGTAGTAGTGGGAGCACTTACTACAGCCCCTCCCTCAAGAGCCGAACCTCCATCTCCATAGACACGTCGAAGAACCAGTTCTCCCTGCAGCTGAGCTCCGTGACCACGGAAGACAGGGCCATGTATTACTGCGCCAGACACACAGTGAGGGGCAGTCAGTGTGAGTCCAGACGCAAACCTCCCTGAGGAGAAAACATGGTTGGGTTCTAGGGATTATCCATGACCAGCAGAGGGCGCTCAGGACCACCACAGGGCCCAGACTAGGAGCAGGTGGATAGTTGAGCAAGGATACCATTTCCTGCTTCTTCTTAAATTAGTTTAGCTCCCAGGCTCAGCCACAAAGTTCAAAGGAAGCCCTTTCCTAGGTCTAGTTTTAGGGACTGTGTTTGTGAAAAAAGGGAGTTGTTTTCTAAGGACAAAGGGGGCCACATGCTAACCTGACAAGCTCAGGGGAGGCCTTTGTAGTGGTTGTACAAACTCACAGAGACCTAACATAGCCACAAAAGATGGTCTGAAAATTAAACATTTTTTTAACTACACACAGATTGTGGTGGGTAGTCGTGTCCTAGGTCAGTGTTTCCCCTGACAATGATCAACTTAGATCTTTTCTGAGCCCATTTGCCTTTTTACCTCTAAGATAATATATTAGTGAAATGAGTGTGTAACTAGTAACTTCCACTTTTTTCTCCGTAACACTCAGGGCACAACAAATGGCACCCAGATACACCCTCATTGTAATTGTTATCAAGTTAATCCTCAGCTGTTAATTATCTTAAACTCTCCTGTATCCATCCTCTAAAAGATGCACCTGTCCATCATTTCAGTCCATCATTTTATCCCAGAGGTCTCTCTGCTTTGCTTTCTTCCACCTCCTTAATCTATCACCAATGAATTTCATGTAACCCATCTACCCCCCTTCCTTTAATTTCTCAATGTATAAACACAGATGTGACCCGCCGTTCTACAGAGCGTTATCTCATTTCACCGAGGTTCTGTTTCCTGATATGTCCACACTTTGTCTCAAATAAACTCACAAAATTCATTACAGGTCTGATTGTCTTTTTATGTGAACAGTTCTGTCTTTTTTCATGGTTGCATAGTGTTCCATGGTGTAGAGGTACCATGGTTATCCAATCATCTGCTGACGGGCACTTAGGCTGTCTCCAAAGCTCAGCTGTTGTGAATTGCACTGCTATGAAAATAGGGGTGCATACATTCTTTCTCATGAGTGTTTTATGTTTTGATGGATGTATTCCTAGAAGTGGGATCACTGGGTCGAATAGGAGTTGCAATTTTAATTTTTTGAGGAAACTCCATACTGTTTTCCATAATGGCTGCCCCAGTCTGCATTGCTAATTGACTAGCTAAACTGATGGAAACAAGTAGACCCAGAGACATAGAAACATGAACAGACATGGAAGGCAGAAGAAGGTGGGTGAAAGGAGATCAACCAATGGACTTGTCTGCCTATATGCCTCACCCTGGGGACACAGACAATTGTATGGTGAGGGCCTGGGGAGGGAAAGGGAGTGAGCACGGAGAGGATAATGGGGAGAAGAGGGTACCTATGTAATACTTCAACAATAAAGGTTAGAAAGGATAGAGGACAGAGAGAGGAGAGGAGAGGTGAGAAGAGGAGAGGAGAGAAGAGGAGAGGAGAGGAGAGGAGAGGAGAGGAGAGGAGAGGAGAGGAGAGGAGAGGAGAGGAGAGGAGAGGAGAGGAGAGGAGAGGAGAGGAGAGGAGAGGAGAGGAGAGGAGAGGAGAGGAGAGGAGAGGAGAGGAGAGGAGAGGAGACAGAGAACCCCCTGTTCACTATCCTGGCATCCAGTCCCCGCCTTGCTCTCTCCACCTCCATATCACTACTCACCTTTCCTCCTTAACTTCAAAGGCACAAACGGAGCTGCAAACGGTTATTCTCCGGAGCATTGGAGGTCTTGCTCCCAATGGTTGTTGACAGTTTGGCTCCAATAAAATCTTATCAACATGCTCTCCATGTTTGGACATTTCTTACATCAGCAAATTGTCTTCTCTTTGTTTACCACACACGCTCACACACATTTCTTTCCGTGTGAGAGGGAGGTGCACATAATTATAAAACCTGCTGCCTCCACAGGAGGTGGTGGTGACTCTAAAGAGTTCAGACCCATTGGTGTGGGGATGACCTCCAACCACTGAGCCAACCAACCCAGCTCCATGTGTAAATGATGGAAACACTCCCACTGTGAGAGGCTAGGAAACAGGGCTTTTGCATATGAACAGCAGGAAGGTAGCTGCGTACTTGTGAGAGTGGCAGCAGGTTAGAGATGGAGGCTGTGGCCACAGTGTCCAGCCCAGCCCCTCCTTCCTCCTCACAGGCATATGTTAGAGTTTTGTGGAGGATCTGATTGAAAAATTAACAAGGAGAATCTTTCAGTCTCAAAAAAACCTTCATTCAATGCATATTATTATTCCCAAACCCCAGAAAAGAAACATGGCCCATGTCAGATGAAGGGAAGCGAGAGGAGGCCCCTTCAATGTGACTCTGGGGGAGCACTCCTGGGTCCTTATTAAAATCCCAAAAAGGAGGACTCTGAATCCTGGAAGCTGCCCCAAATGAATGGGGTCAGGGTGACAAGTCTCAGGAAAGGAGGAAGGGAGGGAGGATCAGGTCAGGATCCTTGTGGGCAGCATCCTTGAATCCTTTCCCATCTAGGGTCTCCCCTAGGATGACAAGGTCAGGCATGCAGCCTATGTCGCAGCTGCACCTTATATGCAGACTCCATGCAAATGGGGCTCTCCTCCTGCTCATAAAAGGGGGCCCTTGCCCAGCATGTTGGGGAGACACCCAGCACCAAGCACCTGAGACAGGACCTCAGCGCTCCACCATGGACTTGGTGCCAAGCTGCATTATTCTCATGATCATTTCTCAAGGTCGTTTCAGGAGTGGGGAGTGCTGAGCCCTGTGCCTGTGCCTGTTTGTGCTTCCATGTGATTCTAAGTCCCCCTGTGTCTTTGTGTTTGCAGGTGTCCAGTGTGAAGTGCAGCTGGTGGAGTCTGGTGGAGGCCTGGTGCAGCCTGGGGGGTGTCTGTGTGACTCTCCTGTGCAGCCTCTGGATTCATCTTCAGTACCTATGACATAAGCTGAGTCCACCAGGCTTCAGGGAAGGGACTGGAGTGGGTCTCACTCATTAGTAGTAATGGTAGAATCATATACTATGCTGACTCTTTGAAGAGCTGCTTCACCACCTCCAGAGACAACGCCAAGAACACACTGTACCTGCAAATGAGCAGCCTGAAAGCTGAGGACACTGCCATGTGTAAGAGATACAGTGAGGGGAAGTCAGTGTGAGCCCAGACACAAACCTCTCTGAGGAGATAGCTGGGCTGGGCTGCACACTAGGGGGCAACCTGGGCCCATAGCACAGAGAGCAGCCCCAGGAGCAGGAGCAGCATGAGGCAGAGGGAAGGGCCTTCCTATTGGGCTCAGGGATTTCCTCTCAAGTTCTCAGCTGCCTCTAGGGAGGGCTCTTCCTTCTCATGTTCTCACTGCAGACAACAGTGAAGAAGGGCATTGTGTTTGCAGGTGACATGGCGGCAGTGAAGGGAAGTCTCCTTCATCAAGTCTCCTTCACAAATTCTAACAGTGGCTCTTTTCACTCTTATCATTGTGTTGCTGATGAGTGTGAACACCTCAGTTTGGTGGTTCCATTGGACTGTGTGCATGGCTCTGCATGCCTCCCTCCGGGGCCCAGCTCCCTCAGTGTCTGACTCTCCATGTGCCCCCCTCCTCCTGGTTCCAGGGAGATCACAAGCCCTCCCTCTGATGAAAGGCCTGAGCACACTCAGGGCTGAAACCTCACCCATCCTCTCTAGGTCCACACTGACCCCAGAGGAGCTATCAGCTCATCACACCAAACACAGGGAGCCCCAATTCTGTCCACAGTAGGGCCCTGCTGTCCATCAGGAAGCAGTGCTGACCCCATGGCGGGGACAGGTGCCCTGAGGGCTGAGATGTGCATCATCGAACTCCTCCTCCACCTTCCCTCCTGGAGCCAAGGTTTTCTAGCTTCACTGTGGTGAGATGTGCATTGGAGCATGTTGGAAGCCCAGGAGCATCCATGGGACCCTTGTGTCCATACCATCCTCTTACTACTTGTCCAGGAAACTCAGAGTCACACAGACACACAGAGTCACACACATATACAGACTCAGAGACACACTGTCACACACTCACTTTTGGAAAAGGCATGCATTCACACATCAACAGTGATATAATACTGTTCATGCCATTACACATTGTACATTATAAATTCTATATTAGAAAATGTGGTTTTATTTAATTCTCTTAGATGACATGTAAAATAAATGTGCAGTGTGCAAGTGACTATTATTTCAATACTGACCACAACCTGTGAAGATCAACAGCTGTATTTTCAGTCCACTAAGTAGGAGCTCAAATGAGGAATTTAATCTAAACTTTGCTAGATTGCTACAAAACGGTAAAATATAATTAAAGTCATAGTGAAAACGTTCCACCAAATAAAAGCCAAGGCCCAAATGAACTCAAGGGTGAATTCTTTCAAATTTTCAAATAAGAATAAATAACTGTCTATCAATTATTCTTGAACAATTCTAAGAATTAAGGAAAGAGACAACACTTCCAAACAGATTTATTGAGATGACCATTACATTCATATCAAAGCTAAATAAAAACATACACAATGACAGGTCAATATTCCTGATGAAATTACATGCAAAAACATTTTAAAATATGCTAGGAACATAAACTGCACACTGAAATGGTTATTTACCACAATCAGGTGGGATACCATTCTAGCATGAAAGGATGGCTCAATGTATGTAAACCAGTAACTGTGCTACATCTCATCCACAGAATGAAGGTTAAAGTACACAGTTGTATAAATAGATACAGAATAAAGCCTTTAAAATTGAGAATCGCTTCAGTGTTAAAGTCATTAGCAGATTAGGTGTAAAAGTGATGGACATCTAGTGTACTATAAGCCACATTTGAGAAGCCAACAAGTGACATCACACCACATAGAGAAAATTTCAAAGCTTTTCTTCTTACATCAGGACCAAGACAAGGGCTCCCCTGTGACTGCTTCTATTCCTCAAAACAAGAAGTCCTTGTCAAAATAAGTAGGCAAGAAAAGGACATTTCAAATGTCCAAATCATAGGGAAAGGAGTTAAAATGTTTCTCCTTCTCTGTAAGCAGATGACAGGATGTTGTACATGGAAAACCCTAAAAACTATATGAAACGCTAGTAGTACTAGAATCCAGGAAAGATGTAAGATACAAAACCAACACACAAATGGCTGGTGACCCTGCTCTCTCTTCATGGCTCCAGTAATCATGTGGCTATTTCAGAGGAAAGTGAGGGAAGGAAACGCGAACTGGCTGCACAACAGGGAGAGGACACCTAATGAGACAAGAACCCAGGACGTGTGTGTCCTTGGTCTTGGTTAATCCCCCCTCATGTTCCCAGTGAGCTCTCCCCTAATGTGACACTGGGTCAGATGCGAGTTCCATTTGATCCCCATCCTGTGGAGATAGTGATCACAAGGTTCACATGCAGACAGCAGCTCTTTAATAACAAGATTTTCATCACTTAAACTTAATTATTTCTAAACCATTTCCAATATCTTCCCCTCAACACACCTGGTCATGACAGAGGTTCTTCTGTGGGACACAGAAGAAGTTTCAAGTTATGGAACCGGATCTACAACAGAGTCTAGAGAATAAACACCACAAAGGAGGCTGTGCAGCTATCACATCCAGTACCAAACTGCCCTGAAGGACTAAGACCCTGGAGCTCCGTTTGTGTCTCCCTAGTTCATGCTTCTGGTTCCCAGGGACCATCACAGACACTCGTCTCTCCCCAAAACGCAGTCCATAGGCTCTAGGCTCACAGACTGGTCTTAGTTTGTCCTCTGATCACTGTGTAAGGGAAACAGTGTCAGCTGGGACTTCTGGTCGCCTGAACAAGAACCTCCTGCAACAAATGCGGACATGAAGTGCTGAAGGAAAATTGAGTAGCATTCAAGGTTGAATTCTAAACTAACTGAACATATATTTCAAAACTGAATGAAGCCATTGTGATGTTGCACAGTGGTTAAGCTTCAACCTGTGATTCCATCCCGGGTCAGGACAATTGCCTGAGTTGTGGGCTTGATTCCCAGTAGTGACCATACAGGAGGCAGATGATCAATGATTATTTTCATCATTAATGTTTCTACCAGTCTTTAACTCTCCCTTCTACTCTGAAGGCTTGGCAAATATGGGAGGCAAATGATAAATATGTTCTCCACCATCATTTCTCTCTTTCTCAATATTTCTATTTCACATCAATGTTTCTCTCTCTCTCTCTCTCTCTCTCTCTCTCTCTCTCACTCTCTCTCTCCCTGTCTCTCTTGCTATATCAATGATATCTCTCTCTCATTTCCATTTCTATAAAAGTCAATGAAAATGTCCTCAAATAAGGATAAATAAAATAATTTTATATATATACTATATCAATATCTGCAAATACATTTATAGTTAAGCTATGCATATATAAATCAATATCTATATCTTATTGATATCTATCTATATCCATGGGAGCAGAGTCACATTAATATTATCCCTAGAGTCACATGCCCACATCCTACTTCCTGACCACCTCCTGCAGCACAGGCCCTGCTGTGGAAGGAGAGACCCCTGGGCACAGTGACCAGGACCCCAAGGAGGGCCTAGTTCTCTGAGGGCACAGTCAGCATCTCCTTCCAGGAGAAGCCCCAGGGACTGGGCCCTCCCTCACTTCTTCCCTTTGTATGTGCAGACACCTCCCCTATGCAAATGCCCACAGGGCTACCAGACACACTCACAGTTGGAGTCCACTTAAATGCAGGGCCTCCTCACCCTGGAGAATGATTTCTGGGGGACAAGGACCTCACCTGCAAGACATGACTCCCCTGTGGCTCTTCCTCTTCCTGCTGTCAGCTCCCAGATGTGAGTGACTCAGGGCTTAGAGGTGAGGAGATGGGAACCCTGCATCTGAGCCCAGTACTCACTGTGTTCTCTCTGTCCCAGGTGTCCTGTCTGAGGTGCAGCTGCAGGAGTCAGGCCCGGGACTGGTGAAGCCCTCACAGACCCTCTCCCTCACTTGCTCTGTCTCTGGTTACTCCATCACCAGTGGTGGTTTATGGAGCTGGATCTGCCAGCCCCCAGGGAAGGGCCTGGAATGGATTGCCCGCATAGATTATGATAGAGACACTTTCTACAGCCCCTCCCTCAAGAGCCGAACCTCAATTTCCAGAGACACGTCCAAGAACCAGTTGTCCCTGGAACTGAGATCAGCGACTGCGGAGGACACAGCCATGTATTACTGTGCAAGAGACACAGTGAGGGGAAGTCAGTGTGAGCCCAGACACAAACTGCCCTGAGGAGGCAGCAGGCCTGGGCTGCAGGGAGCGCCCCGAACAACAGGGGGCTGAACTCAGGGTCCACAGCACAGAGAGCAGCCCCAGGAGCAGGGGCTGAGGGATGGGGGAGAGAAGGGCCTTCCTGTTGGGCTCAGGGATTTCCTCTCAAGCTCTCTGCTGCCTCCAGGGAGGGCTCTTCTTTCTCATGTTCTCACTGCAGACAACAGTGAAGAAGTGCATTGTGTTTGCAGGTGACATGGCAGCAGTAATGGGAACTCTCTTTCCCCAAGTCTTTTATTTTCTGTTTCTCTTTCTCTGCAAGGAGACCGTCTCAGAGCTCTCCTTCTCCTGGGTTTAGAAAACATTCCCACCAAGAGAGACCCCAGTGTAGCCCAGGCCCCTGTGTGCTGACTTCAGGCCCCTGCCCCCACCTTTCCCTCTCACAGGCCCACCTATGCTAACAGGACCAGGATCATCACCCAGGATTTCCCACAACAGCCCTCAGTCCTCTCTACCAGTTGAATGAAACACACAGGGCTTTAATCTAATAGGCAGGAGTGGGTAGAACATCTGCAGTAAATAATACATGGTGTAAGACTAACACTGCAGATTAAACATATGTGACCTTCAAGAAGTATGAGGAAACTCTCCAACATGGAGCACAGAATAAAATTTCCACCAAATACCCAAGTGTCAGGAATGTAAGAGACAATGAAGTAGTCAAATATCTATGTTGATAGAAGCATAATATGCAAATTAACCAAAAAACCAAACAGCAGAATGACCGTCCAGACAACCTTCCAGACGACCATGGTATGACACACACTGATACCAAGCTAACCAATGGGGGTAAAATGTGATTGGGTGGGGGCCCCACCATTGCCAAATAACTGTCCTAAAGAGCGAGGCACAGGCCACCCTCTGTGAGGTGATTGACGGGGAGGGAGGCTCTGCCATCAATCACCCCACAGAGGAAGTTCCAGGGAAGCTAAGTGATCACACCTCACACCTGTTTCCCACAGAGGAAGGTGACCCGTGGTGGGGGAGGGGGCATAACCACACAGATGGCAAGCAGTGGCAGCAGTGGTGGTGGGTGCAGCGGCCCAGCTGGAGGAAAGAAAGCTCCAATAGGCCCTGATCACTGGCTAGGCCTAGAGACCCTACCAGAGGGGTCCTGGATTATGAGAGGGTACAAACGGGGATGAGTGACACCCCTGTCCTGTACATGAGTTTCATACACCGGGCCTCTAGTCTATATATACAACAGCCTAAAGGACCGAATGACTGAACCACCATTTGACCATTCACTGGGTGCTGAACTCAGGGTGTGACCCACATGCCTACCTGCCCCGTAGAGGCCTTCCTACTGACAGATCCACAGTAGATAAAACATGTACTCATCCCAAGGACAGTGGAAGCTGGATGTAGCCCATCTGAAAGGCAAAGGGCCCTTGAGGGCTGCTCCCTGGTCACCTCACCTGTACAGGTGCCGGGATTGGCTGTTTCTGGTCCCTGGGGAGCAGACAATGACCTCTCTTCCTATAGGTGTCACACCAGCACTGATGTGAGAGGATAGCTGTGTGCATGTCCCGTGTAGTGTGGTTTAATAGGATGTTTAATAAGGTTCATTGGAAATCATCTCATGTTAACAACCAACTAACTTTGGAAATCTCTTGGTGAAGGAGACAGCTTTATAGTTTTCCAATCTTTTTCACTTAAAACCATGGGCTAAAGCTTGACATTTCATAATGACGGTGTTGAGTCCTCTGTATATCACTCCTCTGAGGTAATAACATGGTAGAGGCTGCTTGTTGGTGTGTTGCTCTATCTCAGCATTACCCAGCCTCCATGTCATAGGTGCTGTAGTGGCCCCACCTTCACCTCACTCACATCTACAGGACGGAAGAGACCTCCCATGCTTCCCTCCTTGTTTCTTTGGTGGGTGTCCAGGAGGCATGAGAACCCACTGTGTCTGCAAAGCTTCCCCAAGTTATGCACTGCTCCCCAGACCTCTCAGTGTCTCCTCGTTTTCCCTCCTGATTGACAGCTCTGCTGAATACAGAAACTCATGCCACTCAGGAATGAGCCTTGGTGAAAACACGAACTGGTTCTCTGAAAGATTTAAAAAAAAAATGGATGAACCACTAGCTAGACTCATCAGGAAACAAAGAGAGAAAGCCAAAATAAATAAAATCAGGAATGAAAGCAGAGAAGTAACAACAGACATTCCAGAAATAAAAACGTTTGTAATAAAGTACTATGAACAACTGTATGCCAACAAACCGAACATTGTGGATGAAATGAAATTCCTAGAAAAACACAGTATCCCGAAATGAAACACAAAGAATCAGAAAACCTGAATAGGCCAATAATAACTGAGGAAATTGAAGCAGGAATCCAAAAGCTCCTCGCAAACAGAAGTCCTGGTCTGGATGCCTTCACAGGGGAGTTTGACAAAACATCCAAAGAAGAATTACATCTATACTCCACAAACTATCCAAAAAAAATTCCAAAAGGAAGGAACACCTCCAAACTCTTTTTATGTGACCAGCATTACCTAATTCCAAAAGCAGATGACACTCCTAAGAGTTACAGGACAATAGCCCTGATGAACCCAGATGCTAAAATTCTCAACTAACTATTAGCAGATTGGATCGATCAATATTTTTTTAAAAATCATACACCATAACCAAATGAGATTCATCCAGGGATGCAAGGCTTGTATGATATTCACAAATCAATACACCTGATACATCTCATAAACAAATTGAAAGAAGTATATAACATGACCATATCTATAAATTCAGAAAAAGCAATTAACAAAACCCAACACCCACTTTTAATAAATACTCTCAACAAAGTGGGAGAAGATGGCTCATATCTCAACATATTAAAGGACATGTATGACAAACCCACAGCCAGAATCATACTCAATGAGCAAACGCAAAAATCATTTCCCCTAAGAGATTGAACAAAACAGAAAGATCTGCTTTCACCACTCTTATTCAACATAGTACTGGAAGTTCTAGCCACAGCAATCAGACAAGAAGAAGAAATAAAAAGGCATCCAAATTGGAAAGGAGGAGGTAAAATACTTATAATTCATAGATGACATGATATTGTACATAGAAAACCCTAAACACCCCACACAAAACACACACCTAGATTTAATAAATGAATCCATCCATGTCGCAGGACATAAAATTAACACCCAGAAATTGATGGTACTTTTATACACCAATAATGAATTCTCAGAAAAGGAAACCAAACCCACAATCCCATTTACCTTTGCATCAAAAATTTTATGAAATGTAAGGATAAACTTTGCCAAGAAAGTAAAAGACATGTACTCAGAAAAATACAGTATGTTTAATAAAGAGAGGAAAATATATCAAGTGGAAAATACACTGTGATCATGGATTGGTAGGATTAACATCATTTAAAATGTCCATATTACCCAGTATAGTCTACAGATTCAATGTAATCACTTTTGAAATAGCAACATCACATTTCACAAATCTACAGGAAATACTCCCAAAATGTATATGAAACCAAAAAAGACCCCAATTAGCTACAGAAATCTTGAGAAAGAAGAATAAAGTTGGAGAAAACACAGTACCAGATATCGAATTATACTCCAAAGCCATAAAAATCAAAACAGCTTGTTATTGACACAAGAACAGGCATATACATCCAAGGAACAGAACAGACAACCCAGAAATCTACCCAAGCCATCACACTCAATTAATATTTGACAAAGGAGACAAGAGCATACCATGGACTCAAAATAGTCTCTTCAATAAATATTTTTAAGGAAAATTGGACAGATAACCATGCAAATAAATGAAATAATACACAAACATATATCATAAACATGAATAAACTAAAAATAGTTAAAAGACGTAAATGTAACTAGGGAGACCATAAAAATCCTAGAAGAAGCCTTAGGCAGCAAAATCTCCAACATATCTCATATCAATTTGTTCACAGATACATCTCACAGAAGAAAATAAACAAAGGGGAATACATCAAAATAAAGTGTCAGCACAGCCAAAGAAACCATTAGCAAAATGAAATGGAAGCCCACAGAATGGGAGAACATGTTCAGCAAGGACCCATGTGATATAAAGTGTTGATATCCAAAATATAAGAAAAACCCATACAACTTAAGCAAAGGAAGTCAAATTATCGAATTTAAAAAATTGGCAAAGGACCTAAATAACACTTCTCTAGAGGGAACACAGATTTGACCAAGAGACATCAGAAAAATGCTCAGTCACTGACCCTCAGAAAGTTGCAAATTAAAAGGATAGGAGGTATCAGCTCACACCTGTCAGAATGGCTACCATCAACAAAGCAGCAAATGACAAGTGCTGGTGAGGGTGTGGAGCAAAGGGAACCCTCCTACTCTGCTGGTGGGAATGCAGGCTGGTGCAGCCACTATGGAACACAGAACGGAGTTTCCTCAGAAAATTAAAGATTGGACTGCCCTTTGACCCAGTGATCCCATTTTAAGGAATATATCCAAAGCAACCCGAAAAACTAATCAAAAACTATCTATGCACTACCATATTCAAAGCAGCACAGTTTGCAATAGCTAAGATTTCAAAATAGCCCTAACGCCATCAGTAGCAGAGCGGATAAAAAGCTGTGGTACATTAATCCACAGAATACTATGCAGCAATAAAAGAGAAGGGTCTATTACACTTTGGGACAGCATGGAAGGACTGGAGAGTATCATGCTAAGTGAAATAAGCCAGTCAGAGAAAGACAAGTATCACATGATCTCACTCGTATGTGGTACCTAATGAACAAAATAAACTGATGAACAGAATGGATGCAGAGACCTGGAAGCATGGAGCAGATTTGGGAATCTCAGAGGGAAGTCGTGGTAGGGTGAGTAGGTGGGTGGAAAGAGGTCAACCAACAAACTCTTATACAGATAGGCTTAATCCAGGGACAAAGACGACAGAATGGTGAAAGCCTGGGGCACCCAGGGCAGCTAGAAGGTGTCAATGGGGGACACAAGGGGACATGAGTAATATCTTCAACAATAAAGGTACAATTTAAAGAGAAAAGAATCAGGATTTGGACCCTCAGACACGCACTGCACATGATCCCTGAGTTATCATCTTCTCTCAGATGGAGTCAAGACCTCAGCTATGAAATACTCTGCCTCATGAATATGCAAAAAGAGGAAGCATACCAGGTTAAATGTGGGTGAGTCTGTGTCCTGAGGGCATCACCCACAGCCACACCCTAAACCTACAGAAGTGCTCCCAGCACAACCCTCACCATGGACTGTAGCTGGAGAACCCTCCTCCTGGTGGTCATGATGACAGGTAAGGGGCTCCTGTCCTGGTTAAGGAGGGTTCAGGGAGAGTGCAGGGGGATTCCACTGAATCCTGTCTCCTCCCACAGGTGTCCACTCCCAGATGCAGCTGGTGCAGCCTGGGGCTGAAGAGAGGCAGCCTGGGGTCTCTGTGAAGATCTCCTGCAAGGCTTCTGGATACACCTTCACCAGCTACTGGATACAATGGGTGCGACAGGCTCCAGGACAGGGGCTTGAGTGGGTGGGGGAAGTTTATCCTGGCAATGGAAACACAAACTACCCGCAGAAATTCCAGGGCAGAGTCTCCATGACCGCAGACAAGTCCACAAGCACAGCCTACATGGAGCTCAGCAGCCTGAGAGCTGAGGACACGGCCGTGTATTACTGTGCAAGACACAGTGAGTGGAAGTCAGTGTGAGCCCAGACACTAACCTCTCTGAGGAGACAATAGGGCTGGGCTACAGGGTGCATCCAGGACACCAGGGGGCGCTTAGGATGCACAGCACAGACAGCAGCCCCAGGAGCCCAGGCAGAGAGATGGGGAGGGAAGGGCCTTCCTGTTGGCTTCAGGGATTTCCTCTCAAGCTCTCAGCTGCCTACAGGGAGGGCTCTAGCTCTTTCTCTGAGGCTCTAATTTCCTGCTTTCTTACTGCAGACCCCAGAGGAGGAGGAAACACTGCTGCTGGCAGATGACATGTGGGCAGTGATGGGGATTCTCCTCACCACGTGATACTGTACATAGAAAACTGAAACACTGGACCAAAGAGCTACTGGATTTTTTAAATGAATTCAGAAATGTACCAGAATATGAAATTAACAGCCTAAACCAATGGTACTTTTATACAACAATAGCAAATTCTAAGAAAGGGAAACCAAAACAACAATCGTGTTTACCATTGCATCAAAAATTTATGATACTTAAGAATAAACTTAAGCCAGCAGGTAAAAGACTTGTACTGATAAAAATACAGGATGTTGAATAAAGAGATACAGGAAGATATAAAGAAGTGGAAAAATATACCATGATCATGGATTGGTAGAATTAACATCATTAAAATGTCCATATTACTCAAAGCACTCTACAGGTTCAATGTAATTCCTATAAAAATAGCAACTGCATAGAACCACCAATATTGTAGCATAGGTAAACACCCGTGCTTGTTGCCTCTCACAACCACATCAAAACTCCAACTAAAAGAGTAAACAAATATCATCAGAACCACGGGAAAACGGGCGATTGGAAGTTCTACAACCAGAAGGAAAGAAAAAAGCACATTGAGGCGGGTAGGAGATGCTTAGGTGTGGAAGTACAGAGGTTCAGAGGGTGTGCTATTGTGGTTTTTTTTGTTGTTGTTTTGTTTTTTGGTTTTTGGTTTTTTTCAATAATCAGGGAGATAAAAGCTCCTGACTGCTCTGACGTCCAGTTCCAGGTGAGACTCTGGGGACCCAGACCCATTTGGGGAGAAACTACACTGTCAGGTATCAGGCAGGAAGGGAAGGGCAGCTTTCTCTCTGAGGTGCTTGCAGTGGTCATTGTTCCTGCAAGATGCTGCCTGACACAGAAACCCAGGAACCTCTCTGGGGCTGGGTGGTCTGGCAGCCATTGCTGTTTGCTCAGCCCTGGTGATTCCCTGAAACCCCGCCCCACCCAATTTATAACCCCACCCAAGCTGTGGGTATCAACTTTTGCATTCGAATGGCCTGTTCTTTTACAACCTAAAACCTAACAAACTGCAGCTGGGTCAGAGAGCTCCAAAGCTTCCAAAAGAAGGCCTAAGGCCTGGCAGCAAGCCTGCCTTGCTTTACAGCTGGGCCTCATCTGGGCACTTCCAAACCACAAAGAGGAGGAATCTGCACATCTCTCTGTAGCTCCTGCTGGGTGGTCTCAGGCAGGGGCTGGCTTTGCACCTCCTTGGAAATCCAAAAGCCAGTGTACCCAGTGGTCAGTGTGAGAACATACCAGATTACAACTCTACATATCCATAAGCAATACACTCAAGGGGCAGACTCAGTGAGCACCAAAACCCCTCTGATACAATTTCTGCCGCATAAGGGTGTCGATAGCACAAAACTTCTCCCATTGTAGACACAGTGGGTCCTCACAACCAGTTGGCCCGGAGGTCATTTCCTCCCAGTGATACCAATAGTAACCAAGGCTTAACTACAACAACACTGTGTATACAGCCCACAAAAAGGTGTGTACCCAGAGTGTCCACCTCAGGTAATTCGGGAGACTGAGCCACTGGGCCCTATAGGACCCTAACACACAAGCCACTCTATCAACACAGGGAAGCAGCCAAAATACAGAGACAAAGAAACAGGCCACAAATCAAAGAAATTGAAGAAAGCACATTATGGGATATAGAGTGTAGAACCATGGTTGTAAGGGTACTCAAGAATCTTCTAGAATCCTCTGAAAAATTTAATGAGACCCTCAAAGATATGAAAAAAGGACCAATCAGAAATTAAGCATACACTGCCTGAAATAATGACTAATATACAGAGGTCTAATAGCAGACTAGAGGATCCCAAGAATCAAGTCAAAGATTTGAAATATGAAGAAGCAGCCGAAACCGGTTTGGCTCAGTGGTAGAGCGTCGGTCTGCAGACTGAAAGGTTCCAGGTTTGATTCCAGTCAAGGGAATGTACCTGGGTTGCGGGCACATCCCCAGTAGGGGGTGTGCAAGAGGCAGCTGGTTGATGTTTCTCTCTCATCAACATTTCTAGCTCTCTATCTCTATCTCTTACTCTCTGTAAAAAATCAATAAAATATATTTTTTAAAAAAGAAAAGAATATGAAGAAGCAAAAAATATCCAACCATAAAAGAAAAAAGTAAAAAGAACCCAAAAATATGAAGATAGTGTAAGAAGCCTCTGGGATAACTTCTAGCATACCAACATCCAAATTATGGGGGTGCTAGAAGAAGTAAGAGAGCAACCTACTTGAAGAAATAATAACAGAAAACTGTCTTTACCTGGTGAAATAAATAAACTTACAAGTTCTGGAATATCAGAGAACCACAAACAAGAGGAATCCAAAGAGGACCACCCAAAGACTATCATAATTAAAATGCGTAGGGCAGAAGACAAAGAGACAATCTTAAAAGTAGCAAGAGAAAAACAGTTAGTTACCTACAAGGGAGTGCCCATACTACTGTCAGTTGATATCTCAACATAAACTTTGCAGGCCAGAAGAGAGTGGCAAGAAATATTCAAAGTGATGAATAGCAAAAACCTACAACCAAGATTACTCTACCCAGCAAAGCTATCATTTAGAATTGAAGATCAGATAAAGGTAATCACAGATAAGAACAAGCTAAAAGAGTTCATCACCATTAAACCAGTATATATGAAATGCTTAAAGGTATTCTTTAAAAAGAGGAAGAAGAAGAAGAAGAAGAAGAAGAAGAAGAAGAAGAAGAAGAAGAAGAAGGAGGAGGAGGAGGAGGAGGGAAGAAGAAGAAAAGAAGAAGAAAAGAAGAAGGTAAAGATAAAAATTATTATCAACCAATTGACAACAAATACATATCTTTCAACAAGTGAATCAAAAAAGCAAGTGAATAAAAAATCTAATGAACAGAATAAACTGGTGAATATAATAGAATCAGGGTCATAGCAAGGGAGTAGACTAACAACTCTTAGAGGAAAGGAGATGTGAGGATGCGAGAGAGATTGGACAAAAATCTTAAGCCAACAGATGAGGATAGTGCGGGTTGTAAGGGTATGGGATGGGGTGGGAACAGCCTAGAGGGCAGCTAGGGGGAGAAAAAAAGAGGAACAACTGTAATAATCTGAACAATACAGATTTGTTTTTAAAATAATCCTATATAATAAAAGCCAAATATGCAAATTGACCAAATGGCAGAACTACCAGCAGATAGACCTGTGCTATGAGATGCACTGACTAATAGGGAGCAGATGCTCAACTCAGGAGCTGCTCCCCGCTAGTCAGTGGGCTCCCACAGGGGATTCACTCCTCAGCCAGAAGCCAGGCTCATAGCTGATGAGCAGAGTGGTGGTGGTGGGAGCCTCCGCCACCTACATGGCAGCAGTACTAAGGAGCAGCGAGCTGAGCGGTCAGAAGCAGGAAGCATGTGAGCAGTAACAAGGGAGAAATCCTGGACTGTGAGAATGTGCAGTCCAGGCTGAGGGACCCCTCCCCAACTCCAGTGCACGAATTTTGTGCACTGGGCCTCAAATAATAATAACAAAATTAAAATAGCAACAGCATATTCCACAGATCTACAACATATACTCCAATAATTTGTATGGAACCAAAAAAGACTCTAATTAGCCATATCAATCTTGAGAAAAAAGGACAAAGGTGGAGAAATCACAATACCAGGTATCAAATTATACTGCAAAGCCATAGGAATCAAAACAGTCAGGTACTGGCACAAGAATAGGCATATACATGCATGGGACAGAACAGAGAACCCAGAAATGTACCCAAGCCATCACACTCAATTAATATTTAACAAAGAAGGCAAGAGCATACAATAGAGTCAAAACAGCCCTTTCAATAAATATTGCTGGAAAATTGGACACATACACACGTAAAATTGAAACAATACACTAACATACAATATACACAGGAGTAAACTAAAAAAAATGATTAAAAGAACCTCAATACAAGTAGAGAAACCATAAAAATTATAGAAGAAGTCATAGGCAGCACAATATGAAACATCTCTCATAGAAATATGTTTACAGATATATCTCCCAGGAAAAAGGAAACTAAGGAGAAAATAAACAAATGGGAATTCATTAGAACAAGTGTCTACACAGCCAAAGAATCCAACAACAAAAATGAAAAGGGAAGCACAGAATGGGAGAACTTATTTGACAAGTATACATGTGATAAAGGGTTAATATCCAAAATGTGTAAGAAACCCATACAACTTAACCAAAGAAAGACAAACAATCCAAATATAAAATGGGCAAAGGACCTAAATATACACATCTCCAAAGGGAACATACAGATGGCCAAGAGACAGCAAAAATTCCCAGAGTCACTGACCATCAGAAAGATGCCAATTGAAAAGACAAGGAGGTATCAGCTCACAACTGTCAGAATGGCTACCATCAACAAATTAATAAATGACAAGTGCTGGTGAAGGTGTGGAGCAAAGGGAACCCTCCTGCTCTGCTGGTGGGAATGCAGGCTGGTGCAGCCACTAGGAACACAGAATGGAGTTTCCTCAAAAAAATTGAAGATGGAACTGCCATTTGACCCAGTGATCCCACTTTTAGAACATATGCTAAGGAAACCCACACAACAATTATTAACAAGGTATGGACGCCTATGTTCATGGCAGCACAAACTGCAATAGCTAAGATCTGGAAACAGACAAGTTCCCTTCAGTAGCTGAGTGGATAAAAAGCTGTGATACATTTATGCCACAGAATACTAAGCAGCAGTAAAAGAGAAGGATCTCTTACACTTTGGGACAGCATGGAGGAACCTGGAGACTATCATGGTAAAGGTAATAAGCCAGTCAGAGATAGACAAGTATCACATGGTCTCACTCATATGTGGAACCTAATGAACAAAATAAACTGGTGAAGAGGATGGATCCAGAGACCTGGAAGCATGGAGCAGCCTGGGGAATCTCAGAGGGAAGTCGTGGAAGGGTGGGTGGGTGGAAAGAGGACAACCAACAAACTCCTATGCACATAGGCTTAATCCAGGGACATAGACAACAGGATAGTGAAGGCCTGGGGCACCCGAAGTGGGCTAGAAGGTGTCAATGGGGGATATAAGGGGACATGAGTAATACCTTCAACAATAAATATACAATTTAAAGAAAAAAGAATTAGGACCTGGACCCTCCGACTCCCACTGAACATGGTCCCTGTTTCCCCATCTTCTCTCAGGTGGGGTCAAGACCTCAGCTATGAAATACTCTGCCTCATGAATATGCAAAAGAGAGGAGGCAGACCAGGTTAAATATGGACAAATCTGTGCCCTGTGGGCATTGTCCACAGCCACACCCTCCCCGCAGAAGTGCTCCCAGCACAGCCCTCACCATGGACTGCAGCTGGAGAACCCTCCTCCTGGTGGCCATGGCGACAGATAAGGGGCTCCTGTCCTGGTTAAGGAGGGTCCAGGGAGAGTCCAGGGGGATTCTACTCACTCCTGTCTCCTCACACAGGTGTCCACTCCCAGGTGTAGCTGGTGCAGCGTGGGGCTGAGGTGAGGCAGCCTGGGGCCTCTGTGAAGGTCTCCTGCAAGGCTTCTGGATACACCTTCACTGACTACTTGATGCACTGGGGGCGACAGACCCAGGGACAGGGGATTGAGTGGATGGGATGGGTTTACCCTGGAAGTGGGAACACTAAATACGCGCAGACACGTCCACAAGCACAGCCTACATGGAACTCAGCAGCCTGAGAGCCGAGGACACAGCCGTATATTACTGTACAAGACACACAGTGAGGGGAAGTCAGTGTGAGCCCAGACACTAACCTCCATGAGGAGGCAGCTGGGCTGGGCTGCAGGGAGCGTCCTTGACACCAGGGGGCGCTCAGGACCAACACAGGGCCCAGATTCGGAGCAGGTGGAAAGTTTAGGAAATATAGTTTTGCTCACTGGCACAGAGCTCACAGGAATCCCTGTCCTAGGTCTAATTTTAGGAATTGTGTTTGTGAACAAAAGGGGTCTCTGATATATAGGTGAATGGGGCCACATGCTAACCTGACAAGCTCAGGGGAGTCCTACATGGCATTAGACATAACCACAAAACATGGTCTAAAAATTAAATATGTAACTGCACAAAGATTATAGTGGGTAGTCATGTCCTAGACCGGTATTTTCCGACAAAGATGAACTTAGATCTTTACTAAGCCCATTTGCCTTTTTGGCTCTAAGCTAACCTATTGGTAAAATATCTGGGTAACTTGTACCTTCCTGTTTTTTGTTGTTGTTTTGTTTTGTTTTTTTATACCTTTCGGGCACAACAACTACACAAGGACACTCCCTCATTGTGATTGTTATCAAATTCATCAACAACTGTTAATTACGTTAAACTATTCTGTATCCATCCTGTAAAAGATGCAGCTGTCCATCATTTCACTTTTACCTTATTCCAGAGGTTCCCCGCTTTGCTTTCTCCCACCTCCTTCATATATCACCAATGAATTTTATGTAACCCATCTACATCCCTTCCTTTGATTGCAATGTATAAATACAGGTGTAACCCACCATTCTCTGGAGCATTATCTCAATTGATTGAGGTTCTGCTTACCAGTATATGTCTACATTTGGCTCAAATAAACTCTCAAAATTCTTTACCGGTGTAAATGTTTTTTACGTTAACAAATATTTTTTTTCACAATTGCGTAGTGTTCCATGGTGCAGAGGTACCATGTTATCCAATCATCTGCTAATGGGCACTTGAGCTGTTTACAAAGTTTAGCTGTTGTAAATTGCACTGCTATGAGCATAGGGGTGCATGCATTCTTTCTGATGAATGTTTTGGGTTTCTTAGGATATATTTCTAGAAGTAGGATCACTGAGTCAAATGGGAGTTCCATTTTCAAATTTTAGATAGAAGTCCTAATTTTTTTTTTTTTACCTAAAAGGCTACCCCAGTCTGCATTGCTAGTGGACCAAATAAACTATTGAACGAAAATAGACCCAGAGACATGAAAGTACGAACAGACCATGGAAGCTCAGAGGGAAAGCAGAGGAGGGTGGGTGGGAAGAGATCAACCAATGAACTTGTCTGCATATATGGCTCACCCAGGGACACTGACAATGGGGTGGTGAGAGTCTTGGGAGGGAATGGGAGCAAGAGGGAAGAGAATAATGAGGAGATAAAGGGGATCTATGTAATACTTCAACAATAAAGATTCGGAGAGAAAGAGAGAGAGGAGAGAGAGAGAGAGTAGAGAGAGAGAGAGAGAGAGAGAGAGAGAGCCTTCTCTTCACTGTGCTGTCATCCAGTCCCAACTTGTTCTCTCCCACCTCCATGTCACTCCTAACCTTTCCTCCTTAACTTCAAATGCACAAACAGAGCTGCAAATGGTTATTCTCAGGAATATTGGAAGTATTGCTCCCCAATAGTTGGCGACAGTTTTGCCCCAATAAAATCTTATCAAATATTCTCCACATGTTAGGACATTTCTTACAGCAAAATATTGTTTCTCTTCATTTACAACACACATTCAAACATGGTCTTTCTCTGTGTGCAGAGGAAAGTACACACAACTATAAAGCATCTAGTACCATTACAGAATTTACCAGGCAACCAAGACCTACACAGGAGCACCCAGAGATACAGAGAAACCCACTCATTTTAAGAAGCACTAGTGCCATGACTCAGGGGAGCCTGTGTCTAAATCCTGAGCAAGCAGTATGGAGGAAGAAGCTTTCTCTTCTTACCCTCTGGTTTCTTTGTCCCCCAAATATGGATCTAACTTCCTGTCCCTTTGAGGGCTTTGCAGAAAGCCCCTAGTGCTGGGATGGGGTCTGTGACCACCCAAAGGCTTGGCCTGGCGCTGATAACCCTGTGGTGGTTGTGTATGGTTCATGGGTTATAGCCTCTGTAATGTAGAAGTGTTTAGGAAAAACAGATCTTAGATCTTGCAAGACCAGATGATTAAGGAAGGGCAGTGACTAGACTACAGGCTAACAGGAATGTGCATTAGGGACACTGATTGACCAGGTACAGAGTCAGGCTGCTAGTCTCAGACATTCTTTCACAAATGTCTTATTTTCCACTTGAGAACCTCCACAGGATGAATTCTAAGGATTTCAAAGCATTTGATGAGCACACTGATGCTTTAAGCACTGAGCCACAGTAGCCAAAGTTCCTGTTTTCAATTATGGAAACTCTCTCACTTTGAAGGGCTGGGAAACAGGACTTTTGCACATAAACAGCAGGAAACTTGAGTGACATCTGTGGTTTTGGGAGGCAGCTGTGGGCTTGTGAGAGTGGCAGCAGGTTAGAGACAGAGCCTGCGGCCACAGCGTCCAGTCCAGCCTCTCCTGCCTCATCACTTTCACACTTTGGAGGTTTTTATAGGGGCAGGAATGGACTGCTGGGGAACCCGCTAGAATTGTAGGACATAGTAATCCTGGTCTGTTTACTGTGATGGTTTATTCTGAATAAAGAAGCACATTCTAGCCTGGCTGGCAGCCGCAGGGGGACCTGGGACTCACCTGGAATGCAGCCCATCCTCCCCCTGGGGGCTGCCTGTTGTCCTGGAGAGATGAACAACTTCATTGCAGGAACAGAGCAGCAGCCCCTTGAAGATCCAGCCCGCTGCCCCCTGTCCACGGCCCTTCGCCACACCCTGTGGCTCCTTCCACGGAATCGTCATCCTTTCACTCAATGTGAGCAGCTGCTTAAGGGCTGCAGAGCAGGTCTTTGTGGATGACCCAGTGCTCTACCTTATTGCCCACAGCATTGGGATGAATGCCTGTATGTGATTCCACCCCAACTCTACTCACCCGGCACAGGCACTGACCAGGCAGCACAGACCATGCACTGACCAATCACATATTTGTGTGTGTGAGATGTGATGGTGGAACACAACACGGAGAATCTCTTACTCTCAAAATAAAAGCTTCATTCAATGCAAATTCCTACTCCCAAGCCCCAGAATGCAACATGGCCCACAGCTGGTGAAGGGTAGTAAGAGGAAGTCCCATCCATGTGCCTCTGATGGAGCACCCCTGGTTCCTCATAAAAACACCAGGAAGGAGGACTCTCAATCCTGGGAGCTGCACCCAAAGGAATGGGGTCAGGGTGATGGGTCTCAGGAAAAAAGGGAGGGAGGGTAGGTCAGGAAGGGAACCCTTGTGGCCAGCATCTTTGATCCCTTTCCCATCTGGGGTCACCAATAGGATGACAAGGTCAGGCATGCAACCCAGATCACAGCTGCACCTTATATGCAGACTCCATGCAAATGGGGATCTCCTCCTGCTCATAAAAGGGGGCCCTTGCCGAGCATGTTGGGGAGACACCAGAGCCCAAGCACCTGAGACAGGACTTCAGCGGCACCATCATGGACTTGGTGCCAAGCTGTTTTCCTCCTGAACATTTCCCAAGGACATTGCCAGGAGTGGGGAGCGCTGAGCCCTCTGCCTATGCCTGTTTGTGCTTCCATGTGATTCTAAGTCCCCTGTGTCTCTGTGTTAGCAGCTGTCCAGTGTGAGGTGCAGCTGGTGGAGTCTCGGGGAGGCCTGGTGCAGCTTAGGTGGATCTCTGAGACTCTCCTGCACAGCCTCTGGATTCACCTTCAATAGCTGTGAAATGCACTGGGTCCACCAAGCTCCAAGAAATGGGCTGGAGTGGGTCTCAGTCATTAGTAGTGGTAGTGGTAGTACCATATACTACGCCAACTCTGTGAAGGGCCGCTTCACCATCTCCAGAGACAACGCCAAGAACACGCTGTATCTGCAAATGAGCAGCCTGAAAGATGAGGACATGGCCATGTATTACTGTGCAAGAGTCACAGTGAGGGGAAGTCAGCATGAGTCCAGACACAAACCTCCTTGAAGAGACAGCAGTGCTGGGCTGCAGGGTGCATCTAGGACATCAGGGGGCGCTCAGGGCCCACAGCACAGAGTGCAGCGCTAGGAGCAGGGGCAGAGGGAGGCAGAGGGAAAGGCCTTCCTGTTGGGCACAGGGATTTCCTCTCAAGCTGTCAGCTGCCTCCAGGGAGGGCTCTAGCTCTTTCTCTGAGGCTCTAATTTCCTGCTTTCTCACTGCAGACCCCAGAGGAGGAGGTAACACTGTTGCTGGCAGATGACAAGTGGGCAGTGATAGGGACTCTCCTCACAACATGATACTGTACATAGAAAACCCGAAGGCCTCTACCAAAAAGCTACAGGGTTCAAGAAAGGAGTTCGGTAATTTAACAGGATATGAAATTAACAGGCGAAAGTCGATGGTACTTTTATACACCAATAATGAATTCTCAGAATGGGGTACCATTGCATCAAAAAATTATGATCCGTAAGAATAAACCTAGCCACATAGGTAAAAGACTTGTACTCAGAAAAATGAAGAGTATTGAATAAAAAAATAGAGGAAGATATAAACAAGTGTAAAGTATACTGTGATCATGGATTGGTAGAATTAACATCATTAAAATGTTCATATTACTCGCCGTAGCCGGTTTGGCTCAGTGGTAGTGCGTTGGTCTGCGGACTGAAGGGTTCTGGGTTCGCTTCCGGTCAAGGGTATGTACATTGCTTGCGGGCACATCCCTGGTGGGGGGTGTGCAAGAGGCAGCTGGTCGATGTTTCTCTCTCATCGACGTTTCTAGCTCTCTAACTCTCTCCCTTCCTCCTCTCTGTGAAATATCAATAAAAATATATTTTAAAAAAATAAAAAATAAAACGTTCATATTACTCAAAGCAATCTACTGATTCAATGTAATCCCCTTTACAGTTGTGACAGCATATTTCACAGATCTACAACAAATACTCCTAAATTTTATATGGAACCAAAAAAGACTGAAATTAGCCACAGCAATCTTGAGAAAGAAGAACAAAGATAAAGGGATCACAATACCAGATATTGAATTATACTCCAAAGCCATAGTAACCAAAACAGCCTGGTAATAGCAGAAGAACATGCGTACACATCCATGGAACAGAACAGAGAACCCAGAAGTCTACCCAAACCATTATGCTCACTTAATATATGACGTAGGAGGCAAAAGCATACAATAAAGTCAAAACAGACTCGTCAACAAATATTGTTGGGCAAATTGGACAGATAAATGTGTAAAAAATACACAAACATACACTATATATATAAGAATATACTCAAAATGATTAAATGTAAGTAGGGAAACCATTAAATTCCTAAAAGAAAGCATAGCCAGCAAAATCTCAGACATCTCTCATAACCATGTGTTTACAGATACATTTTCTAGGACAAAGGAAAACGGAGAAAACAAACAAATGGGGATACATCAGAATAAAAAGTGTCTGCACAGCCAAAAAACCATCAACAAAAATGAAAAGGGAAGCACAGTATATTTGAGAAGGATACATGTGATAAAAGGTTAATATCCAAAATGTATAAGAAACCCATACAACTTAACCAAAGGAAGACAAACAATCCAATTTAAAAATGGGCAAAGAACCTAAGTACACATTTCTCCAAGGGGAACATACAGATGGCCAAGAGACATAGGAAAAATGGTAAGAGTCACTGACCCTCAGAGAGATGCAAATTAAAAGGACAGGAGGTATCAGCTCACATCTGTCAGAATGGCTACCAGCAACAAACCAACAAATGACAAGTGCTGGTGAAGGTGTGGAGCAAAGGGAACCCTCCTACTTGCTGGTGGGAATCCAGGCTGGTGCAGCCACTATGGAACACAGAATGGAGTTTCCTCAAAAAAATTAAAGATGGGACTGCCATTTGACCCAGTGATCCCACTTTTAGAATATATGCTAAGGGAACCCACACACCAATCATTAACAATGCATGCACCCCTATGTTCACAGCAACACAATTTACAATAGCTAAGATCTGGAAACAGTCAGGTTCCCATCAGTAGCCCAGTGGATAAAAAGCTGTGATACATTTATGCCACAGAATACTAAGCAGCAGTAAAAGAGAAGGATCTCTTACACTTTGGGACAGCATGGAGCGAACTGGAGAGTATCATGGTAAAGGTAATAAGCCAGTCAGAGAAAGACAAGTATCACATGGTCTCACTCATATGTGAAACCTAATTAACAAAATAAACTGATGAACAGAATGGATTCAGAGACCTTGAAGCATGGAGCAAACTGGGGGATCTCAGAGGGAAATCATGGTAGGGTGGGTGGTTGGGTGGGAAGATGTCAAACAACAAACTCATATGCACAGAGGCTTAATCCAGGGACAGAGTCAACAGGTTGGTGAAGGCCTGGGACACCCGGGGTTGACTAGAAGGTGTCAATGGGGAACACAAGGGGACATGAGTAATACCTTCAACGATAAATGTACAATTTAAAGAAAAAAGAATTAGGACCTGGACCCTCCGACTCCCACTGAACATGGTCCCTGTTTCCCCATCTTCTCTCAGGTGGGGTCAAGACCTCAGCTATGAAATACTCTGCTTCATGAATATGCAAAAGAGATGAAGCAGACCAGGTTAAATATGGAAAGTCTCTGCCCTGAGGGCATCGCCCACAGCCACACCCTCCCCTACAGAAGTGCTCCCAGCACAGCCCTCACCATGGACTGCAGCTGGAGAACCCTCCTCCTGGTGGCCATAGCGACAGATAAGGGGCTCCTGTCCTGGTTAAGGAGGGTCCAGGGAGAGTCCAGGGGGATTGCACTCACTCCTGTCTCCTCACACAGGTGTCCACTCCCAGGTGCAGCTGATGCAGCCTGGGGCCTCTGTGAAGGTCTTCTGCAAGGCTTCTGGATACACCTTCACCAGCTACTGGATGCACTGGGTGCGACAGGCCCCAGGACAGGGGCTTGAGTGGATGGGGTTGGTTAACCCTGGAAATGGATACACTAGCTACGCACAGAAATTCCAAGGCAGAGTCTCCATATCCGCAGACAAGTCCACAAGCACAGCCTACATGTAGCTCAGCAGCCTAAGAGCCGAGGATACAGCCGTGTATTACTGTGCAAGAAAGAGTCACAGGGAGGGGAAGTCAGTGTGAGCCCAGACACAAACCTCCATGAGGAGACAGCTGGGCTGGACTGCAGGAAGCGTCCTTGACACCAGGTGGAGCTCAGGACCAGCACAGGGCCCAGATCAGGAGCAGGTGGAAAGATGAGGAAAGAAACCATTTTCTGTTCCATCTTAAAATAGTTGTGCTCTAAGGCTCAGTCACAGAGCTCACAGGAAGCTCTGTCCTAGGTCTAGTTTTAATTATTGTGTTTGTGAACAAAGAGGGGGCTCTGTTCTATGGAAGAAATGGGCCTCTTGCTAACCTGACAAGCTCAGGGAGGCCTGCATGGCATTTGTAGCAACTCAGAGACCTTACATAACCACAAAAGATGGTCTGAAAATTAAATATTTAACTAAAAACTAAGCCAGTATTTTCCCTGACAATGATCAACTTAAATCTTTACTGAGCCCATTTGCATTTTTGGCTCTAAGATAACATATTGGTGAAATGACTGGGTAATTTGTAACTTCCTTTTTATACCTAACCCCTCAGGGCACAACAAATAGCACCAGGACATTCCCTCCTTGTGATTGTTATCAAGTTAATCATCAACTGTTAATTATCTTAAACTGCCCTATCTCCATCCTGTAAAAGATGCACCTTTCCATCATTGCACTTTGTACCCTATCCCAGAGGTCTACATGCTTTGCTTTCTCCCACTCCTTAATCTAACACCAATGAATTTCATGTAACCCATCTACATCCCTTCCTTTGATTGCAATGTATAAACACAGATGTAACCCGCCATTCTACAGAGTGTTATCTCAATTCTTTGAGGATCTGGTTACCAGTATATGCCCACATTTGGCTCAAATAAACTCAGAATATTCTTTACAGGTGTAAATTATTTTTACGTTAACAGGTCTTTGTTTTTCATGATTGCATAGTGTCCCATGGTATAGGTGTATCTGCTAATGGGAACTTAGGCCGTTTCCAAAGCTTAGCTGTTGTAAATTACACTGCTATGAGCATAGGGGTGTATGGATTCTTTCTGATGAGTGTTTTAGGTTTCTTAGGATGTATTCCTGGAAGTGGGATCACTGGGTCAAGGGGAGTTCCATTTTCAGTTTTTAGATGGAACTCCTTATTTTTACCTAAAAGACTACCCCAGTCTGCATTGCTAATGGACCAAATAAACCGATGAACAAAAGTAGACCCAGAGCCATAGAAGCATGAACAGACCATGGAACCTCAGAGGGAAGGTAGGGAGGGTGGTTGGAAGAAAGATGAAAGACATCAACCAATGAGCTTGTCTGCACATATGCCTCACCTAGGACACGGACAATGGGGTGGTGAGGGCATAGGGAGGGAATGGAAATGAGCAGGGAGAGGATAATGAATAGAATAGGGGGACCTATGTAATACCTGAACAATAAAGATTCGGAGAGAAAGAGAAAGAGAGAGAGAGAGAGAGAGAGAGAGAGAGAGAGAGAGAGAGAGAGAGAGAGAGAACCTCCTGTTCACTATCCAGGCACCTAGTCCCCACCTTGCTCTCTCTCACCTCCCTGTCACTCCTCACCTTCCCTCTTTTAACTTCAAATGCACAAACACAGCTGCAAACGGTTATTCTCTGGCACTTTGGAGGTTTCGCTCCCCCACAATTGTCATCGTTTGGCCCCAATAAAATCTTATCAAATATGATCTCCATGTTTGGACATTTCTTATATCAAAATATTGTCTTTTCTTCATTTACACCACATGTTAAAACACGTTTTTCTCCATGTGCAGAGGGACGTTCACACAATTATGAAACACCTGCTACTGTAACAGAATTTACCCGGTAACCAAGACCTAACAGGAGCACCTGGAGATACAGGAAAACCCACTCATTTCAAGAAGCACTAGTGCCTAGACTCAGAGGAGCCTGTATCCAAATCCTGAGTGAGCCAATATGGAAGAGGAAGCTTTATCTTTATACCCTCCGGTTTCTTTGTCCCCCAAATATGGATCAGACTTCCGGACCCTTTGGGGGCTTTGCAGAAAGCCCCGTGTGCTGGGGTCGGGGCTCTGTGACCACCCAAAGACTTGGCCTGGCGCCAGCGCTGATAACCCTGTGGGGGTTGTGTATGGCTCATGGGTTATGACCTCTGTAACGTGGGAGTGTTTAGGTAAACAGGTCTTGAAAGACCAGATGATTAAAAAAGGGGCAGTGACTAGACTACAGGCTGATAGGAATGTGCATTAGGGACGCTAATTGACTAGGTACAGAGTCAGGCTGCTGGTCTCCTTCATTCTTTAACAAAGGTCTTATTTTCCGACCTCCACAGGAAGAATTCTAAGGAGTTTGCACCCTTTGGTGAGGGCACTGATGCTTCAAGCACTGAGCCACAGCAGTGAGGTTCATGTTTTCAATGATGGAAACTCTCCCATTTTGAGGGGATGGGAAAACAGGACTTTTGCACACAAACTGCAGGAAACTTCAGTGGCATCTGTGGATTTGGGAGGCAGGTGTGCTTGTGAGAGTGGCAGCAGGTTAGAGACAAAGGCTGCGGCCACAGCGTCCAGCCCAACCTCTCCTGCCTCATTACTTGTACACATTAGAGGTTTTTATAGGGGCAGGAATGGACTGTCGGGGAACCGGCTAGAATTGTATGACATAGTAATCCTGCTCTGTTTACTGTGATGGTTTATTCTGATTAAAGAAGCACATTCTGGCCTGGCTGGCAGCCACTGGGAAACCTGGGACTCACTTGGAGTGCAGCCCTTCCTCCCCCTGGGGGCTGCCTGTTGTCCTGGAGAGACGAACAACTTCACTGCAGGAACAGAGCAGCAGCCCCTTGAAGATCCAGCCCTCTGCTCCCTGTCCACGGCCCCTTGCCATATCCTGTGGCTCCTTCCACGGAATCTTCATCCTTTCACTCAATGTGAGCAGCTGCTTAAGGGCTGCAGTGCAGGTTTTGTGGATGCCCTAATGCTCTCCCTTATTGCCGGCAGCATTGGAATGAATGCCTACATGTGATTCCACTCTGTCTCTGCTCAACTGGCTCAGGTACTGACCAGGCAGAATGGACCATGCACTGACCAATCACATATTTGTGTGTGTGAGATTTGATGGGAAACACAACAAGGAGAATCTTTCAGTCTCAAAATAAAAGTTTCATTCAATGCAAATTCTTTATTTAATATATGTTATTGATTTTTTTTACAGAGAGGAAGGGCGAGAGATAGAGAGCTAGAAACATCCATTAGAAAAACATTGATCTGCTGCCTCCTGCACACCCCCCACTGTGGATGTGCCCGCAACCAAAGTACATGCACTTGACCGGAATCAAACCCAGTACCCTTACGTCCGCAGGCCTACACTCTATCCACTGAGCCAAACCGGTTTTGGCTCAATGCAAATACTTATTCCCAAACCGCAGAAAGCAACATGGCCCAGATGGGTGAAAGAGAATGAGAGGAAGCCCCATCCACACACATCTGGGGGAGCACCCGTGGGTCCTCATCAAAACACCAGGACGGAGGACTCTCAATTCTGAAAACTGTCCCCAAAGGAATGGGGTCAGGGTGACGGGTCACAGGAAAGGAAGGAGAGAGGGTGGGTTATGACAGGATCCCCTGTGGCCACAATCTTTGAGTCTTTACCCATCTGAGGTCGCCCCTAGGATGACAAGGTCAGGCATGCAGCCCAGGGTCACAGCTGCACCTTATATGCAGATTCCATGCAAATGGAGCTCTCCTCCTGCTCATAAAAGGGGACCTTTGCCCTGCATGTTGGGGAGACACCCAGAACCTAAGCACCTGAGACAGGAACCAGCGGCTCCACCATGGACTTGGTGCCAAGCTGCGTTTTCCTCCTGATCATTTTCCAAGGTCATTGTCAGGAGTGGGGAGCGCTGAGCCCTGTACCTGTCCCTGTTTGTGCTTCCATGTGATTCTAAGTCCCCCTGTGTCTCTGTGTTTGCAGGTGTCCAGTGTGAGGTGCAGCTGGTGGAGTCTGGGGGAGGCCTGGTGCAGCCTGGGGGGTCTCTGAGACTCTCCTGTGTAGCCTCTGGATTCACCTTCAGTAGCTTCTACATGCACTGGGTCCGCCAGGCTCCAGGGAAGGGGCTGGAATGGGTCTCACGAATTAATACTGATGGTGGTAGCACATACTACACCGACTCTGTGAAGGGCCGCTTCACCATCTCCAGAGACAACGCCAAGAACACGCTGTACCTGCAAATGAACAGCCTGAAAGTTGAAGACACGGCCCTGTATTACTGTGCAAGAGACACAGTGAGGGGAAGTCAGTGTGAGCCCAGACACAAACCTCCTGAGGAGGCAGCAGGGCTGGGCTGCAGGGGGCGCCACAGACACCAGGGGGCGCTCAGGACCCACAGCACAGAGAGCAGCCCCAGGAGCAGGGGCAGAGAGAGGGGGTGGGAAAGGCCTTCCTGTTGGGCTCAAGGATTGCCTCTCAAACTCTCAGCTGCCTCCAGGGAGGACTCTTGAGCTTTCTCTGAGGCTCTAATTTCCTGCTTTCTCACTGCAGACCCCAGAGGAGGAGGTAATACTGCTGCTGGCAGATGACAAGTGGGCAGTGATGGGGACTCTCCTCACAACATGATACTGTACATAGAAAACCCGAAGGTCTCTACCAAAAAGCTACAGGGTTCAAGAAAGGAGTTCGGTAATGTAACAGGATACAAAATAAACAGGCGAAAGTTGATGGTACTTTTATACACCAATAATGAATTCTCATAAAGGGAAACCAGACCAACAATCCCATTTACCATTGCATCAACATTTTGATACATAAGAATAAACTTAGCCATGCAGGTAAAAGACTTGTACTCAGAAAAGTGCTTGGTGTTGAATAAAAAGATAGAGGAAGATATAAACAAGTGGAAAACTATACCGTAATCATGGATTGGTAGAATTAACATCATTAAAATGTCTATATTTACCCAAAGCACTCTACAGATTCAATGCAATCCCCATTAATGTTGCAACAGAATATTTCACAGATCTACAATAAATACTCCAAAAATTTATATGGAACCAAAAAAACAAACAAACAAACAAAAAACCAAAAAACCAATTAGCCACAGAAATCTTGAGAAAAAATAACAAAGGTGGAGAATCACACTACCCAATATCACATTATTCTCCAAAGCCTTAGTAATCAAAACAGCCTGGTAGTGGAACAAGAACAGGCATATACATCCATGGAACAGAACACAGAACCAAGAAATCTACCCAAGTTGTTACGCTCAATCAATATTTGACAAAGGAGGCAATAAAATGCAATAGACTTGAAGCATCTTCAATAAATATTGTTGGTAAAAGTGGACCAATAAACGTGCAAAAAAACCCAAACAATACACAAACATACACCATACACAAAAGTATACTCAATATGGTTAAAAACTTAGATATAAGTAGGGAAACCATAAAATTTATAGAAGTAGTATAATCAAAAAAATCTAAGACATCTCTCATAGCCATGTGTTTGCAGATACATCACCCAGGACAAAGGAAACTAAGGTGAAAATAAACAAATTGGGACACGTCAGAATAAAAAGTGCACAGCAAAGAAACCATCCACCAAATGAAAAGGGAGCCCACAGAAGGAAAGAACATAGTTGCCAAGGATACATGTGATAAAGGGTTAATATCCAACATATATATGAAACCCATACAACGTAACCAAAGGAAGGCAAACAATCCAATTCAAACATGGGCAAAGGATCTAAAGACACACTTCTCCAAGATAAACATACTGATGGCCAAGAGACATAGGAAAAATACTCAGATACTGGCCCTTAGAGAGATGTAAATTACAAGGACAAATTACAGGTATCATCTCACACCTGTCAGAATGGCTACCATCAACAAATCAACAAATAACAAGTGGTTGCCAGGTGGGAATGCAGGCTGGTGCAGCCACTGTGGCACACAGAATGGAGTTTCCTCAAAATATTAAAGATGGAATTGCCATTTGACCCAGTGATCCCACTTTTAGAATTTAACGAAAGCATCCCGAAAAAACAATCATAAACAATATATGTGCTCCCATATTCATAGCAGCACAGTTTGCAATACCTAAGATCTGAAAACAGCCCAGAAAAATCAGTCAGAAACAATGTATGCATTCCAAGGTTCATAGAAGCACAATTTGCAATAGCTAAGACCTGGAAACAGCCCAAGTGCACATCAGTAGCTGAGTGGATAAAAAGCTCTGGTACATTAATGCCACGGAATACTATCCAGCAGGAAAAGAGAAGCATCTCTTACCCTTTGGGTCAGCATGGAGGGACCTGGAGAGTATCATGCTAAGTGAAATAAGCCAGTCAGAGAAAGACAAATATCACATGGTTTCACTCATATGTGGAACCTAATGAACAAAATAAACTGATGAACAGAATGGATCCAGAGACCTTAAAGCATGGAGCAGACTGGGGGATCTCAGAGGGAAATCGTGGTAGGGTGGGTGGGTGGAAACTCGTATGCACAAACTCGTATGCACAAAGGCTTAATCCAGGGACACAGACAACAGGATGGTGAAGGCCTGGGGCACCTGGGGCAGCTAAAAGTTGTCAATGGGGGACACAACGGGACATGAGGTACAACTTAAAGAAAAAAAGAATTAGGACTTGGACCCTCAGACACCCACTGAACATGATCCCTGAGTTATCATCTTCTCTCAGGTGGAGTCAAGACCTCAGCTATGAAATACTCTGCCTCATGAATATGCAAAAAAGAGGAAGCACACCAGGTTAAATGTGGGTGAGTCTGTGTACTGAGGGCATCACCCACAGTCACACCCTCCTCTACAGAAGTGCTCTCAGCACAGCCCTCACCATGGACTGCAGCTGGAGAACCCTCGTCCTGGTGGCCATGGCGACAGGTAAGGGGCTCCAGTCCTGGTTAAGGAGGGTCCAGGGAGAGTCCAGGGGATTCCACTCACTCCTGTCTCCTCCCACAGGTGTCCACTCCCAGGTGCAACTGGTGCAGCCTGGGGCTGGGAAGAGGCAGCCTGGTGCCTCCGTGAAGGTCTCCTGCAAGGCTTCTGGATACACCTTCACCAGCTACTGGATGCACTGGGTGCGACAGGCCCCAGAACAGGGGCTTGAGTGGGTGGGGAGGGTTGACCCTAGCGATGGAGAAACAAAATACGCACAGAAGTTCCAAGGCAGAGTCTCCATCACTGCAGACCAGTCCTCAAGCACAGCCTACATGGAGCTCCGCAGCCTGAAAACCGAGGACACGGCTGTGTATTACTGTGCAAGAGACACAGTGAGGGGAAGTCAGTGTGAGCCCAGACACAAACCTTCCTGAGAAGACAGCTGGGCTGGGACACAGGGATCTTCCATGACCAGCAGGTGTGCTCAGGAGCAGCACAGGGCCCTGACAAGGAGCAGGTGGAGAGTTAAAGAAGACACCATTTCTTGCTCCTTCTTAAATTAGTTGTGCTCACAGGCTCAACCACAGAGCTCACAGGAAGCCCTGCCCTAGTTCTAGTTTTAGGGATTGTGTTTTGAACAAAAAGGAGGCTCTGTCCTAAATCAGACAAAATTCAGTGACTGACAAGACCCTCACTGGAGGCTCTGATCACACATTCCCACCTGGCAGTCCTGGGGGTGGGCACGCCCCAGGCCTATGACTTCTTTACTAAAAGGCTCTTCTATCCTGAAGCACCCCATCCATGGTTCCTGTGCATCGGGGTTCACACACCAGTGACATCAGCATGACCACCCTCAGGGAGTACCTCCTCTTCACTGTCCTGGCACCCAGTCCTCACCGTGCTCTCTCCCACCTCCATGTCACCCCTCACCTTCCCTCCTTAACCTCAAATGAACAAACGCAGCTGCAAAATGTTATTCTCTGGAGCATTCCCCAATAGTTTTCATCTGTTTGGCACCAATAAAATCTTATAAAACATTCCCTAAATGTTTGGACATTTCTTACATCAACAAGTTGCCTTTTCTTCATTTACAACGTACGTTCATACATGTTTCTTCCCTGTGTGGAGAGGGAAGTGCACACAATTATAAAAACCAGCTACCTGGACGGGAAGAGTTAAAATGAGTTCACAGGTCTTGGAGATGAGACAAGTTTGCTGTTGGTTGTTATGGGCATAAGTGTCCCACCTTTTTCCAGGTCTGTAGGTGTGACTGGGTGGTTGAGCAAAGACCAATGAACCAGGAGGTCAGGGTTTGATACCTTGTTCAGGGATTATGCCTGAGTTGCAGTCTGGAACTTTAGGTGGAGAGGTTAGGAGACAGCCGATCAATGATGCTCATTATTGATGTTTCCATGGCTCCACTGGCCTCCTCTCTGGAGTGAAGGAAAGTATATAAAGAAGGAGAAGGAAAGAAAGGTGGCTTCCCCAGCTGTGCCTTCTCCCCTGTGACACCCTGGCAGGTTCCCTGGTGGTTGCATCGGCATAAAATCCACAACATAAATGGGCCAATTTGAAGTCCTTGACATGAGCACCTCTAAGGCTGTTGAGAATATTTTCTTAGAGAAACAACTCACAGCTTTTTACTCGTTAATCCATTTGACTCCATAATGCACTATCTTCTTCCTGGCACTGTTAGTGCTACTATCATTGTTTCCCTGGAGAGGACCCTGCTTCTAAGAAATCTGAGTTGGATTTCCATTGATTAACATGTTTCACCTTACCAAAAAGCAAACCCTAAAAGCTAACATGGAGGTGGTATGAGTTAGAAATTTTAGTCAAAAGGTGGGAGCATAGGTAAACCAACAAGCAAATTTAGTGCATGGCTTAAACCAGATGGCAGGGAGAAAGCACCAACACAGCCAAGCCTTTGAGAAGGTAGCTAGGAGGGCTCTACCAAGTGAGTTAGTCTGCAGAATGGGAAAAGTACAACCTGTGCCATGCCAGCACAGTCAAGGGTTCAGTGAGCCTGAGTTGGGGAGTGGGGGTGGCAAAGGATTAAAGAAAAGACAGGCAAAGAGCATACAGCTGGGGCTGGGTGAATCTCCTGTGCATGGATGAGGCCCCAAAGAAAGATCCAGCCAGAAAGCTGAGGCTTTATTTTATAGTCAGAGGTAAACAGGTAGTGGTCACCATAGTTACAATGTTCTTGTAAGTTTCACTTGTTTTGGCAGCATTTGCTGCACCTCACAGGGCCCATTACCTACCCAGGAATGATAGAGGGGAAGGCTACAAGGTAAAACTTAATTATGCTAAGAGCTCTGCACTCTAGACTGGGACCAGTTTGTGGTTCTGCCATAATGACATCCCAAGCTTAACTCTATAGGCACTCCCAATAACAACCTTTCAATATTATCTACTGAAACCCAAGCAGAGAAGATGACATAATGAGTAACTAGAGGGCCAGGACTTTCCAGAAAACAGAAAGGCACAGTAACACACCACCCTGAAAGAGCGAGCTGGGTGTCAGTGCAGGGAAAGATGTGGGTGCCTTCTTTAAGCTTGTTTTTGGCATGTTAGTCTGTGAGCAAGAAGATGGAGAGAGAGGCTCTCCCACAGGGGAACTTCTGCAAGAACCAGAACAGCTGAGCCTTCCATTGGAGATGCCTGCAGACTTGCACAGTCCCGAAGCACACAGGACTCTTCCCGTGAATCAGCCAGACACGCCATCTTCAATGCACAGAAGAATGTGTAGGCCTCTGATGGGTTGCCCCTGAAGCTTGTGGTCTCCGGTGTATATGTGCCACCAGCCTGCTCCGAGTCCACCGTGTGCCCACCTGATTGGCCCTCATTGTTCCTGCCTAGCAAGGGGCCTGCACGTCCCCTGTTCCCTTGTGTGCAGTCACCTTCCTGTCCCAGGTCTTCCCTAGTTTCCCAGGCCTCCTGCTCTGAGTCTAGAAACATTCTGCTATTGCTGCCTGGTTGGTGCCTGTGCTTAGGCTGCTCAGACTGTCATGTCTGCCCCTGCCTCCCATCCACTTGCATTGGTTTCCCATGGACCCTGCCCTGTCTGCCTGCCCATCAAGCTAACTCCTCTCAAAGCCACCCCTTCTGGACGTGTGTCTGGGGTCCTCCAGGAACAGGAAGCTCATCTTCCTAAAACACAGGCTCCCCTTACAAACCCCAGACTCACTGCTCAGCCCGGGCCCCTCATCCCTCCTCTGCTGGCCTGGGATGGGCGCTGCCCCCTCTGTTCTCTCTGTTGTTGGTAGATTTCTGCGGTAATTGCTCTTCTCTTTCTCATTCTCTGTTTGTTCTAAAGGAGTCACTGAGCAGAAGAGGCAGAAGGAAAATGGTGGCTTAGGCAGCTCCAAACTCTTGTTCCTCCACAAAAGCATCAAAAAACAAAAGGAAACTCTCAGAACTGGAACCTGTCAGGCTCTGGAATACAGTCAGACCTGCAGCAACTGAGCGAACCCTGAGTCAAGTACATGCTACTCAGACAGGAAAGGAGCCAGGGGTGTGGCTTAAGGGCTGAGTGTCCATCCAGGAACCATCAGGTTAAGGGTTTGATTCCCATTCAGGGCCCAGGCTCTGGGTTGAAGGATCAATCCCCAATATGAGACAGCTGATCAATGATTCTATCTCATCATTGATGTTTCCATCTCACTCTCCCTCTCCCTTCCTCTCTGACATCAATAACCCATATTTTCTAAAAATTAATAAAAAGATCAAAAATCACATGCACAAAGAAAAACCAGAGGACAAAGGAACAACAACATTAAAGTGCTGAAGATAAAATGAAAAGCCATCAACTTAGAGTGCTAAACTAACTGAAAATACATTTCAACATAGAATGAAGCCTGATTGATGTCACTCAGTAGTTGAACTTCTACCTATGAATCCATTCCTGGTCAGGGAACATGCCTGCATTGTGGGTTCCATACCCAACTGTGATCAATGAAATATATATTAACATAAATAAATGAAAAAGCTGTGGGTTTGTTTCCCAGTCCCAGAAGTTATGAGAGATAACTGATAAATATTTCTCTCTCCAGTCAATGTTTTCCTTTCTCTCCCCATCTTTCACTGATCAATGTTTCTCTCTCTCCTTTTCTCTTTCTCCTTTCCCTGTAAAAATCAATGAGCAGATCCTCAGATGAGGATAAAGAAAAGTAGATCCAGCCTGGCTCATGTGGCTCAGCAGTTTATCTTTGACTCAGGACCCAAGAAGTCAGTGGTTTGAATCCTTGTGAGGACACATGATGGGGTTTTGGTCTCCATCCCCTGTGGGGGGTGCCATGCAGGAGGCAGACAATCCATGATTCTCTCTAATGGGCTTTTCTCTCTATCCCTCTCACTCCCTCTCTCTCTAAATATCATGAATTTTTTAAAGATCAGTATCTATATTTATCCCTACATATATAAATATATATATATATATATATATATATATATATAAAATCTATATCCATGTCTACGTCCAAGCCCATATGTATATGTATATGTATATGTATATTTATATGATGTATATGTATATCTATATTTATATTTATATCTATATATCTATCCATCTCTATCACTGGAAGAAGAGGTACATTGATCTTATCCTTAAGGAGTCACAGATTGTGTCCACATCCTACTTCCTGACCACCTCCTGCAGCACAGCCTCTGCTGTGGAAGGAGAGGCCCCTGGGCACAGTGACCAGGACCCCAAGGAGGGCCTGGTGCTCTGAGGGCACAGTCAACGCCTGCTTCCAGGAGAAGCCTCAGAGACAGGTACCTCCCTCACCTCTTCCCTTTGTATGTGTAGACACCTCCCATATGCAAATGCCCACACCGCCACCAGACACACACCCAGTTGGTGTCCACTTAAATGCAGGGCCTCCTCACCCTGGAGAATGCTTTCTGGGGGAGAAGGACCTCACCTGCAAGGCATGACTCCCCTGTGGCTCTTCCTCTTCCTGCTGTCAGCTCCCAGATGTGAGTGACTCAGGGCTTAGACGTGAGGAGATGGGGACCCTGCATCTGAGCCCAGGACTCACTGTGTTCTCTCTGTCCCAGGTGTCCTGTCCCAGGTGCAGCTGCAGGAGTCAGGCCGGGGACTGGTGAAGCCCTCACAGACCCTCTCCCTCACCTGCACTGTCTCTGGTTACTCCATGGCCAGTGGTTACTACTAGGGCTGGATCCGCCAGCCCCCGGGGAAAGGCCTGGAGTGGATAGGGTCTAAACATAGTCGTGGGAGCAATTACTACAGCCCCTCTCTCAAGAGCCGAACCTCTATCTCCATAGACACATCCAAGAACCAGTTCTCCCTGCAGCTTAGCTCTGTGACCACTGAGGATACAGCCATGTATTACTGTGCCAGAAATACAGTGAGGGGAAGTCATTGTGAGCTCAGACACAAACCTCCCTGAGGAGGCAGCAGGGCTGGGCTGCAGGGTGCATTCTGGGCAGTAGGGGGCGCCTAGGACCCACAGCATAGAGAGCAACTACAGGAGCAGAGGCAGAGGGAGGGGGAGAGAAGGGCCTTCCTGTTGGGCTCAGGGATTTCCTCTCAAGCTCTCAGCAGCCTCCACGGAGGGCGCTTGAGCTTTCTCTGAGGCTCTAATTTCCTGCTTTCCCACTGCAGACCCCAGAGGAGGAGGTAACACTGTTGCTGGCAGATGACATGTGAACAGTGATGGGGACTCTCCTCACCATGTTCCTGTATTTCCTGCTTTTCTTTCTCAACAGAGACCATCCTCAGTGTTCTCATTGGCTTGTGGTTGGAAACTTTCCCACCAAGAGAGACACCTGCTCAGCTTAGGGCCCTGGGTGCTGAGCTCAGGATCTGACCCACATGCCCACCTGCCCCACAGGGCCCTTCATGCTGACAGGCCCACAGTAAATGAAACATGTACTTGTCCCAAGGACAGTGGAAGCCGGATGAAGCCCATCTGAATGGTGCAAAGGGCCCTTGAGGGCTGCTCCCTGGTCACCTCACCTGTATAGGTGCCAGGATTGGCTGTTTCTGGTCCCACAGGAGCAGGCAATGACCTCAGCTCTCTTCATATAGGTGTCACACCATCACTGATGTGAGAAGATAGCAGTGTGCGTGTCTCGTGTAGTATGGTTTAATAGGATGTTTAACAAGGTTCATTGGAAATCATCTTGTGTTAACAAGCAGCTGACCAGGGAATTCTCTTGATGAAGAAGATAGCTTTACAGTTTTTTAATCTTTTTTACTTAAAACCATGGGCTACATCTTCACATTTCATTATGAGGGTGTTGAGTACTCTGAAGATCACTCCTCTGAGGGCTTAAATGGAGTAATAACCCAGGTAGAGACTGCTTTTTGGGGTGTTGCTCTATCTTGGCATTTCCCATAGGTGCTGTAGTGGCCCCTCCTTCACCTCACTCACGTCTGCAGGATGGAGAAACTTACCAAGCTACCCTCCTTGTTCCTTTGGTGGGTCTCCAGGAGTCATGAGACCTCAATGTGTTTGCAAAGCTTCCCCAAGTCATGCACTGCTCCCCAGACCTCTGTGTGTCTTCCCTGGTCCCCTCCTGATTGACAGCTCTGTGGAATACAGAACCTTTCACCACTCAGGAATAGACCTTGGTGAAACCACGAGCTGGTTCTATGAAAAGATTTTTTTAAAAAAAATTGGATGAACCATTATCCAGACTCATCAGGAAACAAAGAGAGAAAACCAAAATAAATAAATCAGGAATGAGGGCAGAGAAGTAGCAAATGACACTCCAGAAATAAAAACATTTTCAATAAAGTACTATGAACAACTGTATGCCAACAAACCGGACAATGTGGATGAAATAAAAGAATTCCTAGAAAAACACAGTACCCCAAACTGAAACAGGAAGAATCAGATAACCTGAATAGGCCAATGACAACTGAGGAAATAGAAGCAGAAATCCAAAAGCTCCCTGCAAATAAAAGTCCTGGTCTGGATGCCTTCACAGGGGAGTTTTGTCAAACATCCAAAAACCTAACACATATACTCCCCAAACTCTTTAAAAAATTATAAGAGGAAGGCACTTCTAATTTTTTTATGAGGCCAACATTACCTAATTTTGAAACCAGGTGACACTCCTAAGAGGGAAAATTACAGGCCAATATCCCTGATGAACACAGATGCTAAAATTATCCACTAAATATTAGCAAATTGGATCCAGCAATAACTTAAAAAGATCAGACACCATCACCAACTGGAATTCATCCAGGTATGCAAGACTCGTATGATATTCACAAATCAACATAACTGATACATCACATAAACAAATTGAAAGAATAATATAACATGACCATATCTATAGATTCAGAAAAAGCATTCAACAAAACCCAACACCTACTTTTGATAAATTCAGCAAAGTGAGAGAAGAGGGCTCATATCTCAATATACTAAAGGACAAGTATGACAAATCCACAGCCAGAATCATACTCAATGAACAAACACAAAAACCATTTCCCCTAAGAAATTGAACAAAACAGAAAGATCAGCTTTCACCACTCTTATTCAACATACTACTGGAAGTTCTAGCCACAACAATCAAAGAAGAAGAAATAAAATGCAACCAAATTGGAAAGTAGGACATAAAACACTTATAATTCATAGATGACATGATATTGTACATAGAAAACCCTAAAGACCCCACACAAAACACACACCTAGATTTAATAAATGAATCCATCCATGTAGCAGAACACAAAATTAACACCCAGAAATTGATGGTACTTTTATACACCAATAATGAATTCTCAGAAAAGGAAACCAAACCCACAATCCCATTTACCTTTGCATCAAAAATATTATGAAATGTAAGAATTAACTTTGCCAAGAAGGTAAAAGACTTGTACTCAGAAAAATACAGGATGTTTAATAAAGAGATAGAGGAAGATACATCAAGAGGAAAATACAATGTGATCATGAATTAGTAGAATTAACATAATTAAAACGTCGATATTACCCAGTGTACTCTACAGATTCAATGTAATCACTTTTGAAATAGCAACATTACATTTCACAGATCTATAGCAAATACTTCAAAAATTTATATGGAACCAAAAATACTCCAATTAGCCACAGCAATCTTGAGAAAGAAGAAAAATGTGGAGAAAACACAATACCAGATATCGAATTATACTGAAAAGCCATAGAAATCAAAACAGCCAGGTACTGGCACAAGAACAGGCATATTTATCTATGGAACAGAACAGAGAACCCAGAAATCTACCCAAACCATCCCACTGGATTAATATTTGGCAATGTAGACAAGAGCATATAATGGAGTCAAAATAGTCTCTTCAATATATTTATTAGGAAAATTGGACAGATGACCATGCAAATAAATGAAGCCATACACAAACATATACTATAGACATGAATAACTAAAAATGGTTAAAAGACTTAAATGTAACTAGGGAGACCATAAAAATCCTAGAAGAAGCCTTAGGCAGAAAAATCTCAGACATCACTAATAGCAATGTCTTTACAGAAACATCTCCCAGGACAAATGAAAATAAGGAGAAAGTAAACAAATGTGAATATATCATAATAAGTGTCTGCACAGTCAAAAGAAACCATCAACAAAATGAAAAGGAAGTCCACGGTATGGGAGAACCTGTTCAGCAAGGACCCATGTGATACAAAGTGTTAATAACCAAAATATAAGAAAAACCCATACAACTTACCCAAAGCAAATCAAATTATTGAATTAAAAAAATGGGCAGGCGGAGCTTGAAGATGGCGACCGAACAGTCGGACTTGTTCTGACTCTGGTCCCAGATCAGATAAAAGTAGCATCTGAGTTGCTTGGAGAATCTTGATTGGCAGCTTGAATTTTTCCTCTATTCTTTCTGTATACCCCCTGCTAAAGCTCCCACTATACTTATAGATTTAAGTTCCAACCCCTGATCCAAGTGTATAAATTACAATCTCTGCACTATTTTAACTAGTTAAAAACAAACAAACAAAAAAACAAAACAAAACAAAAAACTGTTCTCCCCTCTATCCTTTTCGCATTGTTTGTGTGAAGGTTGATTATTGTGAATTTTTATGCTTTTTAGTGAAATCGCGATGCTTATTTCTGTGTTGTGATTGTTGCTTTGTATTTTTTTTTAAAAAATCCTCTGTTTTTGTTTGTTTCTTTTACTTCTGTATATCATAGCCTTACTTAATAATAGTAGATATTGTAGTTTGTATTAATCTCCAAGTATTGTTACTGGCATTGGCTGGGTATCAATGGTTGTTCTATGGCAATTTTCTCCACATATATATAGTTTGTTTCCCATTTCTCTTTTAGTTTGCCTCTTATCTCTCTTTCTCTCTCTCTCTCTCTCTCTCTCTCTTTTCTTTTTTCCCTGTTTTCCAACTTCATTTTGTCATTACTTTTTTTCTTCTTTTTCTATCTCTTTATCCCTCTTTTTAAAATTTTATTTACTTAATTTTTTTAAATTTAAATTTAAATTTAAATTTAAATTTTTTTAATTTTTCTTTATTTTATTTTTACCTTTCTTCATTCTCTCCTATCCCCTAAGTTGCCTTTCTCTAGTGGTCATCTTTATTAGAGGTTATTATTATTGTAAATAGGTTCCTGTTAAGTGCCTCTTGTGTTGTACCTGATAGTATTGTATTTTGTACCATTAAATCAACGCAGGAGAAGGAACACCACATAACCAGACATCCTGAAAAGAAAGGCCATGAGGAGGCTAAAACATAGTCTGCACATGAAAGGAAAGCAGGCATCACCAGAAAAGGAAGTAAACGAGTCAGAGGCAAGCAGCCTACCAGAGCAAGAATTCAGAGTAATGATCATAGAATGGCTAAAAAGAATGGAAGAGAAATTTGACAATAAACAAGAAGAAATGAGGAAGAACCATGAGGAATTGAAGAAGAACCAAGAAGAAATGAAAAATGACATAGCTACCATGAAGAACTCAATAGAAAGCATCAAGAGTAAGCTCGATGAAGCAGAGGACTGCATCAGTGAGCTAGAAGATAAGATGGGAAAAAATACCCAAGTAGAGCAGCTTCTAGAAAAAAAGATTAAAAAGCAGGAGGAGAGCCTACGGGAGCTTTGGGACAATATAAAACAAAATAATATTCAAATAATGGGGGTACCAGAAGGAAAGGAAACTGAGGTAGACATGGAAAAAGTATTTCAAGAAATAATGACAGAAAACTTTCCTGAAATAGAGAAGAAAAAACCCACACAAATCCATGATGCTCGCAGAGTCCCAAGCAAAATGAATCCCAGAAGACAGACTCCAAGGCACATTATAATTAAATTGGCAAACAATAACGACAAAGTAAGAATATTAAAAGCAGCCAGAGAGAGACAGAAAGTTACATACAAAGGAACCCCCATCAGACTAGCAACTGATTTCTCCACAGAAACTTATCAGGCCAGAAGGGAATGGGATGAAATATACAAAGTCATGCAAAGGAAGGGTCTTAATCCAAGAATACTGTACCCAGCAAGGCTATCAATCAAAATTGAAGGGGAAATCAGGAGCTTCACAGACAAAAAAAAGACTGAAGGAATTTATCTCCACCAAACCAGCAATGCAAGAAATTCTAAAGGGTATACTGTAAAAATAAAGAAATAGGAAGGGAAGAAGGGACAAGGGTATAGAATAAAAATGGCGTCAAATGAGTACCTATCAATAATAGCCTTAACTGTAAATGGATTAAATGCTCCAATCAAAAGACATAGGGTAACAGATTGGATAAGAAAACAAGACCCATACATCTGTTGTCTACAAGAAACCCACCTCAGAAAAAAAGATGCACACAGACTGAGGGTGAAGGGATGGAAAAAAGTCTTCCAGGCAAATGGAAATGAAAAAAAAAGCGGGGGTAGCAATACTTATATCCAACAAATTAGACCTCAGAGTGAAGGACATAATAAGAGATAATGAAGGCCACTTCATAATACTAAAGGGAACAATCCAACAAAAAGAAATAACCGTGGTAAATATATATGCACCCAACACAGGAGCAACCAAATACATAAAAAAAACTGCTGGAGGACATTAAGAGAGAGATTAATAGCAATACAATCATAGTAGGAGATTTTAATACCCCACTGTCACCCTTCAACAAATCATCAAAACAAAAAAATCAGCAAAGAAATATCAAGCCTAAATGACTCACTAGACCAGATGGAATTAATTGACATCTTCAGAACACTCCACCCCAAAGCCACAGAATATACATTCTTCTCAGGTGCACATGGGACATTCTCAAAGATAGACCACATTTTGGGACATAGGCAAAGTCTCTTCAAATTCAAGAAGATAGAAATCATATCAAGTATCTTCTCAGACCATAATGGCATAAAACTGGAAATTAACTACAATAAAAATAATCCAAAGAAATCAAACACATGGAGACTAAACAGCATGCTATTAAACAAGGACTGGGTTACGAGAGAAATCAAGGAAGAAATTAAAAACATCCTGGAAACAAATGACAATGAAAACACAACAATCCAAAATCTATGGGACACAGCTAAAGCAGTTTTGAGAGGGAAGTTCATATCCTTACAAGCCTATTGCAAAAAACTAGAAAAAATGGTAACAGATGATCTAACTCTACAACTCAAAGAGTTAGAAAAGGAGCAACAAGAAAAGCCCAGTGTAAGCAGAAGGAAGGAAATAACAAAAATCAGAGCAGAGATAAATGACATAGAGACCAAAAAAACAATACATAAGATCAACAAAACCAAGAGCTGGTTCTTTGAAAGAATAATCAAAATAGATGAACCTCTAGCCAAGCTAACCAAGAAACAAAGAGAGAGGACCCAAATAAACAAAATCAGAAATGAAAAAGGGGAAATAACAACAGACGCCACCGAAATACAACGGATTGTTACAAAATACTACGAACAACTCTATTCCAACAAACTGAACAACCTGGAGGAAATGGACATATTCCTAGAAAAATACAAACTTCCAAAACTCAATCAGGAAGAATCTAAAAATCTGAATAGACCATAACTTGGGAAGAAATTGAAACAGTCATCAAAAAGCTTCCAGCAAACAAAAGCCCAGGGCCAGATGGCTTCACAGGAGAGTTTTACCAAACATTCAAGGAAGAACTAAAACCTATCCTCCTCAGACTATTCCAAAAAATCCAAGAGGAAGGAACACTTCCAAACTCCTTCTATGAAGCCAACATCACCCTAATACCAAAACCAGATAAAGACAACTCAATGAAAGAGAATTACAGGCCAATATCCCTCATGAACATAGATGCCAAAATCCTCAACAAAATTCTAGCAAATCGACTCCAGAAGAGCATCACAAAGATCATACACCATGACCAATTAGGATTTATTCCAGGAATGCAAGGATGGTTCAATATCCGCAAATCAATAAATGTGATACATCGCATAAACAAATTGAAAGATAGAAATCATATTGTCATATCAATAGATGCAGAAAAAGCATTTGATAAAATCCAACACCCTTTCCTGACAAAAACTCTTAACAAGGTGGGAGTACAAGGATCATACCTCAACATAATAAAAGCTATATATGATAAACCCACAGCCAACATTATACTCAATGGGCAAAAACTAAAACCATTCCTTCTAAGAACAGGTACAAGACAGGGATGCCCACTCTCGCCACACCTGTTTGACGTAGTACTGGAAGTACTAGCCATAGCAATTAGACAAGAGGAGGAAATAAAAGGCATCCAAATTGGAAAAGAAGAAGTAAAGTTATCTTTATTTGCAGATGACATGATATTGTACATAAAAACCCCAAAGGACTCCATTAAAAAACTAATTGACTTAATAAATTAATTTGGCAATGTAGCAGGATACAAAATTAATGCCAAGAAATCCATGGCATTTCTATACACCAACAGTGAAACTAAAGAAACAGAGACTAAAAAAGCAATGCCATTTACCATCGCACCAAAAAAATTAAGATACCTAGGAATAAACTTAACTAAGGAAGTAAAGGACCTATATGCAGAAAACTACACGACACTGAAAAAAGAGATAGAGGAAGATGTAAGGAGATGGAAGAACATACCATGTTCATGGATTGGTAGAATCAACATCATCAAAATGTCCATACTTCCTAAAGCGATCTATAGATTCAATGCACTCCCCATTAAAATACCAATGGCATATTTCACTGACCTAGAAAGAACTCTCCAAAAGTTCATTTGGAACAATAAAAGATCCCGAATAGCCACAGCAATCCTGAGAAAGAAGGGTAAAGTAGGAGGGATCTCAATACCAGACTTCAAACTTTATTACAAAGCCACTGTTCTCAAAACAGCCTGGTACTGGCACGAGAACAGACATATAGATCAATGGGATAGAATCGAGAACCCAGATATCAACCCAAATCACTATGCTCAATTAATATTTGACAAAGGAGGCACGAATATACAATGGAGTCAAGATAGTTTGTTCAATAAATGGTGTTGGGAAAATTGGGCAGACACATGCAAAAGAATGAAACTAGATCACCAACTTACACCATACACAAAAATAAACTCAAAATGGATGCAGGACTTAAACATCAGATGGGAAACCATAAAAAATACTAGAAGCATCCACAGGCAGCAAAATCTCAGACGTATGCCAAAAGAACTTCTTCACTGATACTGCCCCTAGGGCAATGGAAGCTAAAGAGAAAATAAACAAATGGGACTACATCAAAATAAAAAGCTTTTTTACAGCAAAAGAAATCATCAACAAAACAACAAGAAAGCCCACAGTGTGGGAGAACATATTTGCAAATAACACCACTGATAAAGGTTTAATCTCCAACATCTACTGATACAACTAAATAAAAGGAAGATGAATGATCCAATTAAAAAATGGGCAATGGACCTAAATAGAATATTCTCAAAGGAAGACAGAAGGAAGGCCAAAAGGCACATGAAAACGTGCTCAAAGTCACTAATTATCCGAGAGATGCAAATCAAAACAACAATGCAGTACCATCTCACACCTGTCAGAATGGCCAACATCAACAAAACAACGAATGACAAGTGTTGGCGAGGTTGCAGAGAAAAAGGAACCCTCGTGCACTGCTGGTGGGAATGCAGACTGGTGCAACCACTGTGGAGAACAGTGTGGAGTTTCCTCAAAAAACTGAAAATGGAACTCCCATTTGACCCAGTAATCCCACTCCTAGGAATATATCCCAAGAAACTAGAAACACCAATCAGAAAGGATATATGCACTCCTATGTTCATGGCAGCACAATCTACAATAGCCAGAATTTGGAAACAGCCTAGGTGCCCATCAGCAGATGATTGGATCCAAAAACTATGGTACATCTACCCAATGGAATACTATGCTGCCATAAAAAGAAGGAATTCTCATCTTTTGCAGCAACCTGGATGGAATTGGAGAACATCATGCTGAGTGAAATAAGCCAATCAATGAAAGAGAAACACCACATGACCTCACTCATTTGTGGATAATAAAGATCATTATAAACTGATGAACCAAAAGATAGATATAGAGACAGTAAAGTAACAAGCAGATTGTCAAATTTCAGCAGGGAAGGGAGGAGGATCTGGGGGAGATAATAGATCAACCGAAGGACTTGTATACATGCATATAAGTACAACCAATGGGCATAAAACTCTGGGGAGGGAGGGGATGTGTGAGAGGGAGGGGGGCAAAAAATCAATAAAATATGTAATAAATAAATAAATAAATAAATAAATAAATAAATAATTTTTTTTAAAAAATGGGCAAAGGACTTAAGTACACACTTCCCTAAAGCGAATATAGAGTTGGCCAATAGACATAGGAAAAGTGCTCAGTTGCTGACCCTCAGAGAGATGCAAATTAAAAGGATAATGTGGTATCAGCTCACACCTGTCAGAATGGCTACCATCAAGAAATCAACAAATGACAATTGCTGGTGAGAGTGTGGAGCAAAGGGAACCATCCTAGCCTGCTGGTGGGAATGCAGGCTGGTGAAGCCATTATGGAACATAGAATTGAGTTTCCAAAAAAAAACTAAAGATGGCCTGCCATTTGACCCAGTGAAAACTCTTTTAGTAGTATATGCTAGGGGACCCCACACACCAATCAGAAACTATGTATGTACCCCTAAGCTCATAACAGCACAGTTTGCAATAGCTAAGATCTATTAATAGCCCAAGTGCCTATCAGTAGCAGAGGGGATAAAAAAAGTTCTCATACATTTATGCCACGGAATACTATGCAGTAGTAAAAGAGAAGTATCTCTCACCCTTTGGGACAGCTTGGAGAGACCTGGAGAGTATCATGTTAAGTGAAATAAGCCAGACAGAGAAAGACAAGTATTACATGATCTCACTCATATGTGGAACTTAATGAACAAAATAAACTGATGAACAGGGTGGATCCAGAGACCTGGAAGCATGGAGCAGACTGGGGATCTCAGAGGGAAATCCTGGTAGGGTGGGTGGGAAGAAGTAAATCAACAAACTCGTATGCACATAGGCTTAATCCAAGGACACAGACAACAGGATGGGGAAGGCCTGGGGCACCTGAGGCAGGCTAGAAGGTGTCAATAGGGGGACACAAGGGGACATGAATAATACCTTCAACAATGAAGGTACAATTTAAAGGAAAAAGAATGTTCAGTGGGACCCGCAGACTCCCACTGAACATGGTCCCTGTGTCACCATCTTCTCTCAGGTGGGGTCAAGACCTCAGCTATGAAATACTCTGCCTCATGAATATGCAAAAGAGAGGAGACACATCAGGTTAAATATGGGTAAGTCTGTGCCCTGAGGGCATCACCCACAGCCACACTCTCCTCTACAGAAGTGCTCCCAGCACAGCCCTCACCATGGACTGCAGCTGGAGAACCCTCCTCCTGCTGGCCATGGCCACAGGTAATGGGCTCCTGTCCTGGTTAAGGAGGATCCAGGGAGAGTGCAGGGGGATTCCACTCACTCCTGTCTCCTCCCACAGGTGTCCACTCCCAGGTGCAGCTGGTGCAGCCTGGGACTGAAGAAAGGCAGCCTGGTGCCTCCATGAAGGTCTCCTGCAAGGCTTCTGGATACACCTTCACCAGCTATGTTATGCACTGGGTGCGACAGGCCCCAGGACTAGGGCTTGAGTGGGTAGGGAGGGTTTGGCCTGGTGATGCAGACACAAACTACGCACAGAAGTTTCAAACAGTTTCAAAGAGTCTCCATCACCGCAGACCAGTCCACGAGCACAGCCTACATGGAGCTCCGCAGCCTGAAAACCGAGGACACCACCGTGTATTACTGTGCAAGAGACACAATGATGGAAAGTCAGTGTGAGCCCAAACAAAAACCTCCCTGAGGAGACAGCTGGGCTGGGCTGCAGTGGGCGCTCAGGACACCAGGGAGCGCTCAGGACCAACACAGGGCTCTGACCAGAAACAGATGGAGATTAAAGAAAGACAGCATTTCCTGCTCCTTCTTAAATTAGTTTTGCTCACAGGCTCAGCCACAGAGCTCACAGGAAGCCCTGTTCTAGGTCTAGTTTTAGGAATTGTGTTTGTCCCAAATCTGACAAAACTCAGTGATTGACAGGACCCTCACAGGAGGCTCTGATCACACATTCCCACCTGGGCAGTCCTGGGGGTGGGCACGCACCAGCCCGATGACTTCTTTACTAAAAGGCTCCTCTTTCCTGAATCACCCCATCCATGGTTCCTGTGCATTTGGGTTCACACACCTCTGACATCAGCATGAGCACCCTCAGGGAGCACCTCCTCTTCACTGTCCTGGCATCCAGTCCCCGCCATGCTCTCTCCCACCTCCATGTCATCCCTCACCTTCCCTCCTTAACTTCAAATGCACAAACGCAGCTGCAAATTGTTATTCTCCAGAGTACTTGAGGTTTTGCTTCCCAGCAGTTCTCATCCATTTCTCTCCAATAAATTCTTATAAAACATTCCCTACATGTTTGGACATTTCTTACATCAACATGTTGTCTTTTCTTCATTTACAACATGTGTTCACATATGTTTTTCCCCGTGTGGAAAGGGAAGTGCACACAATTATACAAACCTGCTACCTGGATGGGATGGATTCAAAAGAGTGCACAGGTGTTGGAGATGAGACCAGTGTCCTGTTGGTTGTCATGGATGTAAGTGTCCTGGCTTCTGCCAGCCCAGAAGGCCTGACTGGGAGGTTGAGCATCAACCTATGAGCCAGGAGGTCACAGTTTGATTCCTTGGTCAGGGCTTATGCCTGGGTTGCAGTCTGGATCCCCAGGGCGGGAGGGGGGCAGGAGGCAGCTGATCAGTGATTCTCTTCATTGATGTTTCCATGGCTCCACTGGCCTCCTCTTTGGAGAAAAGGAAAGTGTATAAAGGAGAAGGAAAAAAAGGCAGATTCCCCAGCTGTGCCTTCTCCCCTGTGACACTCTGGCAGGCTCCCCTGCTGGTTGAATTGGCATAAAATCCTCAACATAAATGGGCCACTTTGAAGTTCTTGACATGAGAACCTCTAAGCTTGTGCAGAATAGTTTTAAGAGTTTATTTGAGCCAAATTTGATCACTGGAACAGCGAGCCCAGCTTCTTCTGTCCCCGGGATCGCGGGTTACCAAGTCCAACATGAAATCGGGGACCAGAAGGTTTAAGCAAAAGCATGGACACTTATTACAAGCAGATTCAGGCTCACCCCATGGGGAGGGGCCCCTGATGGGCTGACCTGAAGCCTGTGGTCTCAGGTGCATATGGACTAACAGCCTGATCTGTGACCACCTGTGTGCCCACCAGATTGGCCCTCATTGTTCCTGCCCAGCAAGGAGCCTGCATGTCCTCTGTTCCCTTGTGTGTATTCACCTTCCTGTCCCAGGCGCTCCCTCATTTCCCAGGCCTCCCGCTCTGAGTCCAGAAACATTCTGTTATTGCTGCCTGGTTGGTGCTTGTGTTTAGGCTGCTCAAACTGCCAAGTCTGCCCCTGCCTCCCATCCAGCTGCCTTGGTTTCCCATGGACCCTGCCCTGTCTGCCTGTCTGTCAAGCTAACTTCTATCAAAGTCACCCCTTCTGGATCTGTGTCTGGGGTCCTCCAGGAAAAGGAAACTCATCTTCCGAAAACCAGGCTCTCCTTACAAACACCAGACTCACTGTTCAGCCCGGGCCCCTCCTCCTGCCTCAGCTACCCGCTCTGTTCTCTCTGTTGTTGGTAGATTTCCATGGTGGTTGCTCTTCTCCTTTCTCATTCTCTGTTTGTTCAAAAGGAGTAATTGAGCAGAAGGGGCAGAAGCAAAATGGTGGCAAAGGCAGCTTGAAACTCTTGTTCCTCCACAAAAGCACCAAAAAACAAACGGAAACTCTCAGAACTGGCATCTGTGGGGCTCTGGAACACAGTCAGACCTGCAGCAACTGAGCGAACCCTGAGTCAAGTACATGCTACTCAGAGGGAAGGAGCAGGAGCTAGGGGTGTGGCTCAGGAACCACCAGGTTATGTGTTTGTTTCTGGGTCAGGGCACAGGCCCTGGGTTGCAGGATCAATTCCCTATAGGAGGCATGCAGGAGGCAGCCAATCAATGATTCTCTCTCATCACTGATGTTCCCATATCCTTATCCCTCTCCCTACTTCTTTGACATCTATAACCATATTTTCTAAAGATTAGTAAAAACATCAAATGTCACACACACACACACACACACACACACACAAAATAACAAAATAAAATAAATAAAAATAAATAAATTTTAAAAAACCTGAAAAACCAGAGGATGAAGGAATTACTACTTTAAAGTGCTGAAGAAAAAATGAAAAGCCATCAACTTAGAATTCTAAACTAACTGAAAGTACATTTCAACACAAAATGGAGCTTGGTTGATGTGGCTCAGTGGTTGAGCTTTGACCTGTGATTGCATTCCTGTTCAGGGCACATGCCAGGGTTATGGGCTCCATACATAATTGTGACCATGCAGGACACGATAGATCAATGAATCTCATCATTGAGATTTATATCTCTACCTACTTCTCTGAAATCTAAGAAATATATATTAAAATAAATAAATAAAATGGCTGTGGGTTTGATTACCAGGCCTGGCAGTTATCAGAGGCAACTGAAAAATATTTCACTCTCTCCATCTTTCTGTGTACAATGTTTCTCTCTCACATTAATGTTTCTTACTCTCCTTTCCTTTTCCTCTAAAAATCAATAAACACATCTTTAGGTGAGGACAAAGAAAAGAAGATCCAGCCTGTCTCATGTAGCTCACCGGTTGAGCTTCGTCCAAGAACTGAAGAAGTCACTGGATTGATTTCTGGCTAGGGCACAAGGCCAGGTTGTGGCTCCATCCCCAGTAGGGGTCACACAGGAGGCAGCTCATCAATGATCCTCTCTCAAGGATATTTCTGTCTCTTTATGAGTCTCCCTTCTTCTCTCTCACAAAATTAAAAAAAAAAGTATTTTTTAAAAAGATCTGTAATTATGTCTACCTCTACATCTAAATCTATATGTATGTCTATATGTATATCTGTATGTATATGTATATGTATATGTATATGTATACGTATACGTATACGTATACGTATACGTATACGTATATCTATATCTATATCTATATCTATATCTATATCTATATCTATATCTATATCTATATCTATATCTATATCTATATCCCTGGGAGCAGAGACACATTGATGCTATCCCTAAGGAGTCACTGATTGTGCCCACATTCACTTCCTGACCACCTCCTGCAGCACAGCCCCTGCTGTGGAAGGAGAGGTCCCTGGGCAGGTGACCAGCACTGCAAGGACGGCCTGGTTCTCTGAGGGCACAGTCAGCACCTCCTTTCAGGAGAAGCCTCAGAGACCAGGACCTCCCTCACCTCTTGCCCTTTGTATGTGCAGACACCTCCCCTATGCAAATGCCCACACGGCCACCACACACACACACAGTTGGCGTCCACTTAAATGCAGGCCCTCTTCATCTTGAAGAATACTTTGGGGGACGAGGACCTCAGCTGCAAGACATGACTCCCCTGTGGCTCTTCCTCTTCCTGCTCTCAGCTCCCAGATGTGAGTGACTCTAGGATTAGACATGAGGAAATGGGGACCCTGTATCTGAGCATAGGACTCACTGTGTTCTCTCTGTCCCAGGTGCAGCGTAGGAGTCGGGCCTGGGACTGGTGAAGCCCTCGCAGACCCTCTTCCTCACCTGCACTGTCTCTAGATTCTCTATCACAACCAGTGGTTACTCCCGGAACTGGATCTGCCAGCCCCTAGGGAAGGGGCTGGAGTGGATAGGGATAATATGTTATGAAGGAGCACTAATTACAACCCCTCCCTCAAGAGCCAAACTTCCATCTCCAGAGACACCTCCAGGAACCAGTTCTCCCTGCAGCTGAACCCCATGACCCCCGAGGACACAGCTGTGTATTACTGTGCAAGAGAAACAGACACAGTGAGGGGAAATCAGTGTGAGCCAGACACAAACCTCCCTGCAGCAGGGGCTGCGACCACCAGGGGGCGATCACGGTCCCTGAACACAAGGACCATCCCAGTAGCAGGTGCAGTTGGAGGTTTGGGCTGGTTCCTGTGTGGTTTCCTCCTCAAGTCACAGTTTCCCTTAGGGAACCTCTGGTCCTGATTCTTCGCTCACGTTTGAGTCTCTGAGGGAGATAAGTCCGTTGTGAATAGAGACAACCTTCTCATGTAAACAGAAATTAGAGAGTCTCTTTCATGCACACGGTGCCATAATGAGTTCTAACATCTAATCTTCTGATCCACGTCACCTGCATCCAACAAGAGGCTCTAAGGACTCAACAGTGCAGCTCCCTGCATGCTGGACTGTGGGCACAACATGTGTATAACCCCAAAACTACAGAAGAGGGCCCCACAGGGTGACAGTCCCTGCCTTGTTATCATGCTCACAGCACCCTGAGTCAGGGACACCACGCAGAAGCAGAGGCGCAACAAGCGGGTGCAGATGTTCATGACGCTCTCACACCAAGGGGACATGGGGTGTTCATTCTGCTCATGATTGACATCCCTGAGAAGCACAGGCAACAGCACTCAGCGTGTCAGTCCTGCAGGATGAAGACTGGAAAGGTGGCGGGTGCCAGGCCTTTATGTTGGAGAGGGAATGAGGGAGGGAGGGAGGACTTAGGCTTCCAAAGACTCTTGTGGTTTCAGTCTCCCAATAACTTCTGAAGAGGAAACGATGGCCATGCTCCGTCATGCCTGCACACTGTTTTCCCTGTGGCCCCTGCAGTCCCAGGCCCAGGTGAGCAGCTGCAGGAACCACTTCCTCTCAGTTTCTGACCCCAATGGGGGAGCCCCCACAGCATGGCCACTGCCCTCCCCTCTGGGGCCTCATGTTGCCATGGGCCAGAGCAGGAGGAAACCCTTCCAGGGGCCTCAGTTATCCCTCCAGTGATTGTCACGCCCAGTTGGCAGCTGGGAGAAGGGGACTGAGCAAGAGGAGGTGGAGCTGCTGGAAGAGCTCCAGCACCCAGGCCCAGGACCCCAAGTGCCCATGCCAGGGCTGGCCTGGCTGGTGCAGCAGCTTGTGCTCCTTGACCTGAGGGACCTGGGTGTCCTGGATACCTAGACCCCTGGACCCTCTGCCTCGGGCCACTGCTGCTTCACCCCAGCTTGGCGGTGAGGGAGAGGAGGCCAGCCAGCACCTCAGGAGGTTCAGTGCTTGGCAAGCTTTGAGGTTTGCCATGACAGGGTGACTGCCAGTTTCTCTGCTCTGGGAGCAAGTGCTGATGGGTTCAGAGCGGGGCCTCCAAGGAGGACAAGAGCAGAACAGATACTCTATGAGGAGGTGGCCACAAGGCCGCACGTGCTGGTCTGTGAACAGTGATGGAGCAGTGTCTGCACTCAGCACAGAGGGCTCTTGGAGATTGGAAGAAAGGATTTGGGGATCTCCACCAGGTGACCTGGCTCTCACAGGGACATGTTGTTTGCGGGAGGTAACTGGGGGTCCCCAGAGCTCCTGAGAGCAGTGGGCGCACAGCATGGCGCTTGCTGGATCCTCACACGGTCTCTTGGGAGTCCCTGGAGCATGCCCTGAGGGAGACACTGGGGTGACGCAGAGTGGAAGCAAAAGGACTGGTTCTGTCCAAGAGTCCAGCAGAACTCCTAGCGCCTCCTCCAGGTCTCACCGAGGCTGTGGGCAGGGATGCCTGAACAGTGGTCACTCAGAGGAAGGAGGCAGAGAGCAGAGAGGAAACCTCCCCAGAGGCTGAGGAGAGGCTGGGGAGGGCCAGGGCAGGTCTGACCTCAGGGGATGAGGTGCAGGAGACTTCTCAGAGAAGGGGCAGGAGGAAACCTCCATTTCAGACTGACTTCTGCCCACTCACCAGGAGCTGAGAGAGGCCCCACACTGCATGGGAGAACTTTCCAGGGATCAGAGTGAGGTGCAAGGAGAGCCCCTGGCAAGCGGGGGGGGGGGGGGGGGACGGGTTTCGGCTGCTGTCTCCCCACTGCCTGTCCCCCAGAAGCACTGCCCTCACCACTGCCCCTCCCCAGGAAGGCGTCTGAGAAAGCCCCTTTCCCAGCAGCGCTGCCATGGGCCTGTGTTCCAGGAACCCCACTGGAAGCCTGTGGGCAGAAGGTGAACTCTGTGCCCTGCAAGTCCTCTTGTGCCTCCATCCCTGCCCTGCAGGAGGCAGAGCCCTGGCCTGGCGGCCCCCCAGACCCTGTCGCAGCTCCTGTGCACCCCCTCTTTCTCAGCAAGACTTTCCAAGCAACTGGGCGCCCTGAGCCACAGGCAGTGCCTGCAGGGCCCTCTGCACACAATGGCCGCCAAGAACAGTCCTCGGCACAACCCAACCAGCTGATGACTGTGGAGTGCGAGCATCCAGAGGGCAGTGTGCGAGAAGGTGAACGTGGTCAGTATTTTAGGGACCACAGACAGCGCCCTAGCCAAGGAAGATGGTGCACTTGAGACTCCCAGACCATGGGGTGCTTCCTGTGGGAGGGGCCACCCACGGCCACTTGCTGGTGGTGGCAGAGAGGCCCTGACAGGCCCAGAGGGCCCCGTGTAGACCCATCTGTGACCTGCCCATTTAGAATGCCAGCCAGTCTTCAGGGTGGAGATCCCAGAAGAGGGGAAGGCAGGTGCAGTCCAGGTCAGCTGTGCCTTCTCCACACGTGAAGATGGACTTGAAGAGGGTTGTTGCTCCTCAAGAAACTTGAGACAAGACTGACGGGTTGGCCCTTGGAAAGAGAGCAATTCTTGTCCCAAAGTGTTGAGCTCTCCAGGTCTCCCTGTTGAGTGTACATTTCCGAAAGCCGCTGGTCAGTGTCTGTGTTCTGGGTGTTCATTTGAAGTTCCCAGAACTCTGAAGCCTGTCAGAAACCAGTCCCTCCTTGAGCTCTGGGATCGGGGGGCATTTCTCCTGTTCTCTGTGCCCCAGTCACCTGACTGGGGAGCTGGCAGCTCAGAGGAACCTCAGCTGGAGCTCTGTGAGCAGTGCAGAAACTTGACTGGATTTTGCAAAGACAGGAAACCAAAGGCATTGCTTGGATGCTCTTTTACTTCATATCATTTTATATTGGCTGACTTTCTAACACATTTGAAGACAAAATGTCTTGATAAGAGATTTTTGGTCTGAAGTGTATCAATTATGTTCAACTTTTGTGAAGTGAATGAATTGAATTTTTTTCCCACCATTTAGTAGAATGTATGAAAGAGCTAATGAGTTCTGTAACACCCTCTATAAAAGCAGATCAGAGTGATTATTGCTTTGTAACCTCACTTCTTGTTTAATTTGATATGTCATCAGAATTGGAGGAAAATATTTTCAATTAAAAAAATAAAACTATGATGTCTTATGTAATTTCCTGTGTTTGTGGCAGATAGAGAAGAAGCAGCAATGAGCCATCCATTGTTAGAAATCAAACAAAAAGAAAAATAGACTACAGCCCCAATTTTACATAAAACCATACAAAATGAGCAAAAATTGAGGGGGGGGGAGAGTCCTTATATCTGTACTAAAACCACATCTAAAGAAAATGAGGAGAATAAGTATAGGTAAGCAAATGATGGTGATGATGATGTTGACAATGACGATGGTGGTGGTGGTGCTGGTGGTGTTGGTGATGATAGATTTGGAAAGGAATCTTGGTCCAATGTCTTGGTGGGAATCAGTCCTTTCCCACCAATTTGTCACTGGCTTTTTCAAAGGCTGGTGCCAACTTAGAGTTGGGCCATTGGGGACTCATTCCCTAATGGCATCTGAAAAAGGAGGCCCTGCAGTGTTTACTTATAAGAGTTGTTGTTTGTGGACAACCACCATGTCCACAGAAAATAAAAAGAGTGATTATAAGTAAGCACATTGTGACAATGATAATGATGATGTTCATGATGATTACAATGAAGATGATGGACTGAGACAGGAGCCCTGGACTAATGGAATGAAGGCTCCTCATACAGACACACCATCACCTTGGCTCCTCCAGTGAGGAATGTCCACTCTCCCCAGTGAGTGTGGAGAGATTTCATGAATGGGACCCCAGTGAATTATGCAACTTGGGTGATTCATGGTGAGACCATGTGGTTACTCAACCCAAAGGTATCCAAGTGTGAACACCTTGCACCTGGGAAGGAGTCACCTTCTAGAACAGAGACCCTGTGAGAATGTGCCTGTAGGAAACAGGGACCCCTTCCCCCCACCTTGCAGTGACAGGTTCCTCATTTCTCTTGATCCCTGCCTACATGAACTTTAATACTTTTAATTCAATCAAGTTCTGCTTGTCATTATTCAGGTGTTTCCTATGATGATGTGATCTGTGTCTATGATGCTCTGCACTTCTTTCTGGGTCTTCACTGGAGGAAGCTTTAAACACACATGCTCAGTAACTCTCTGACAATGAACATCAGGCCCTTTTCTGTCATGTGACTCAAATCAAGTCCAGCTTCCTCCCCTAACTCAGGTCCAGTCACATTCAAAATGATGGGTAGTTTCCCAGCAGCGCTCCCCTCTGGTACCAGAACCTGCTCCAGTCCCTTTGGCTGCTGTAGCCAATCCACATGGACAGTGGAGGCCCAGCAATTTCTGGGGAGTTCTTTGAAAAGTCACCCAAAATAAGACCCATTACAAATAATATTGTTTAATTAACCTTGTTTAAATTAAAGACCTTTGTCCCATAAAAGATTTCAGTGCACAAATTAAAACATAAACATGAAGAATGTATTTCCAAATAACATGTCTGGTGGAAGAACGCACACATCATATTTTAAGGACTTTATATACTTTTGGGAGAACCCAGTACCCGCTGACCACGGTGACCTCCCAGGGGGGAAAAAAGGAGGAGCATGGGAGAGGCGGATTCCTCTCCAGGCTGTAGTTCCTTTTCCGATGAGATGTTCTATGGTAGGAATTCTCTTCTCTCATCTCTCACTGAACCCCAACATCACTGATGACACTAGACTGAGAAAAGAGTTCCAACTCCATCCACCATCACATTTCCACATGTGAATGATTCTGATTGTGCACATACATGATCACTGCTTTTACTTCATGTCTTCTCTCCACTTAAAGCCATCACTATTTCTAATGGAACTATTAGGGGGGACCTGCAATAGGCTATGAACTTGCATATCAAATGATTTGCACAGGAAGCTGCAGACACAATCACAAAATTTCCAACTTCAAGAATCACAGGTGTCTTACTTTTCTATGCTTGGGAGTAGTTTCTCAGATCAAAATAACATCATAAATTAAGATACTGAGAATGGGTGTTCTTTATTTTCATCATTTATACAATAATATGAATTATTTAAAAAATAAATTTTAAAAGTCTGGAAATGTGGACATAATAAGGTTTTGAGACTCAGAAATGGTCAGAACAAATGCTAATACCTTTGACACATGGTTAAATTATTCATGAGAAGTGGAAAGTGTAACCTGCTCATGGAGTCCACAATTTCTTCTTATTCTCAGAGAAAGAAGGCCATTTAGGCCTTTCATTGACCTAATTGCAATGTGCTCATGACCCTTGTGATCCCTTGTCCCTGACTTACATTGTGAGTATAAGAGAGACTCCCAACAGACCACAGCAGCCTGACCTCAGGCCCCAAATTTATAGGAAAGGCTGCCCCACAGGCAAATTTCCCTTCAAGCTCCAGAGTACATCCTCTCCAGGGCTGTGCAGACTCCCAGCTCTCTCCTCACTCAGGGATGAGGTCTCTGGGAAGGCAGAGCTGTGATCTAGAATAAGATGAGACTGCTGGGTCTTCTCCTGTGCCTCCTGACAGATCCCCAAGGTGAGGGTCTCAGGGATCAGGGTGGGGTCATGGGATGGCTGTCACAGTAGGTGACTGACAGGGCTGATGCTACTTATCCCCAGGTGTACTATCCCAGGTGCAGCCTCAGGTGCAGCTGCAGCTGCAGGAGTCAGGCCCAGGACTGACTGGTGAAGCCCTCACATACCCTCTCCCTCACCTGCACTGTCTCTGGATTCTCTCTGACCAGCTATGGTGTACATTGGGCCCGCCAGGCTCCAGGAAAGGGGCTGGAGTGGGTTGGGGTTTATGGTCTGGTGGAAGTACAAACTATAATTCAACACTGAAATCCCACCTCAGCATCTCTAGGGACACATCCAAGAGCCAAGTTCAGTAAACACTGAACAGCCTGAGAGCTGAGGACACAGCCATTTATTACTCTTCAAGACACAGTGAGGGGAAGTCAGTGGTGCCCAGACACAAACCTCCTTGAGGAGTCAGCAGGCTGGGCTGCAGGGTGCATCCAGGAATCCAGGGGGCGCTCCGGACCCACAGCACAGAGAGCAGTCCCAGGAGCAGGAGCAGAAGGAGGTGGCAAGGAAGGGCCTTCCTGTTGGACTCTGGGATTTTCTCTCAAACTCTCAGCTGCCTCCAGGGAGGGATCTTGCTCTTTCTCTGAGGCTCTAATTTCCTGCTTTCTCACTGCAGACCCCAGAGAAGCAAGTAGATGCTGGAAGATGACATATGGACAGTGATAGGGACTCTCCTCACCACGTTCCTCTATTTACTGCTTTTCTTTCTCAACAGAGACCATCCTCAGTGCTCTCATCTGCCTGTGGTTGGAAACTTTCCCACCAAGAGAGACCCCAGCTCAGCTCAGGGCCCTGGGTGCTGAGATAAGGATCTGACCCACACGCCCACCTGCCCCATAGGGGCCTTCATACTGACAGGCCCACAGTAAATAAAACATGTGCTCATCCCAAGGACAGTGGAAGCTGGATGAAGCCCATCTGAATGGTGCAAAGGGCCCTTGAGGACTGCTCCCTGGTCACCTCACCTTTACAGGTGCCAGGATTGGCTGTTTCTGTTCCCACGGGAGCAGGCAATGACCTCAGCTCTCTTCCTATAGATGTTACACCAGCACTGATGTGAGAGGATAGCAGTGTGTGTGTGTCCCATGTAGTATGGTTTAATAGGATGTTTAACAAGGTTCATTGGAAATCATCTCATGTTAACAAGCTGCTGACACAGGGAAATCTTTTGTTGAAGGAGACAGCTTTACAGTTTTACAATCTTTTTCACTTAAAACCATGGGCTAAAGCTTGACATTTCATAATGACAGTGTTGAGTCCTCTGTAGATCACTCCTCTGAGGGCTTAGATGAGATAATAACATGGTAGAGGCTGCTTGCTGGGTTGTTGCTCTATCTCAGTATTACCCAGTCTCCATGCCATAGGTGCTGTAGTGGCCCCACCTTCACCTCACTCAAGTCTGCAGGACTGAGGAGACCTCCCATGCTTCCCCCCTTGCTCCTTTGGTATGTTTCCAGGAGCCATGAGACCCCACTGTGTCTGCAAAGTTTCCCCAAGTCATGCACTCTCCCCAGACCTCTGTATATCTCCCCTGGTCCCCTCCTGATTGACAGCTCTGCTGAATACAGAAACTTACACCACACAGGAATGGGCCTTGGTGAAAACACGAGCTGGTTCTCTGAAAAGATTTTTTAAAAATTGGATGAACCACTAGCTAGACTCATCAGGAAACAAAGAGAGGAAATCAAAATAAATAAAATCAGGAATGATAGCAGAAAGTAACAAATGACATTCCAGAAATAAAAATGTTTGAAATAAAGTGCTATGAACAATTGTACACAAACAAACCGGACAATATGGATGAAATGGAAGAATTTCTAGAAAAACACAGTACCCCAAAATGAAACACAAAGAATCAGAAAACCTGAATAGGCCAATGACAACTGAGGAAATTGAAGCAGGAATCCAAAAGCTCCCCGCAAACAAAATTCATGGTCTGGATGCCTTCACAGGGGAGTTTGACCAAACATCCAAAGAAGACCTAACATCTATACCCCACAAACTATTCAAAAAAATACCAAGAGGAAGGAATACTTCCAAACTCTTTTTATGTGACCAGCATTACCTAATTCCAAAAGCAGATGACCCTCCCAAGAGAGAAAATTACAGGCCAATATCCCTGATGAACACAGATGCGAAAATTTTCAACTAATTATTAGCAAATTGGATCCAGCAATATTTTAAAAAGATCATACACCATCACCAAATGGGATTCATCCAGGTATGCAAGGCTGGTATGATATTCACAAATCAATACACCTGATACATCACATAAACAAATTGAAAGAAGAATATAACATGTCCATATCTATAGATTCAGAAAAAGCATTCAACAAAACCCAACAACCACTTTTGATAAATACTCTCAACAAAGTGGGAGAAGAGGGCTCATATCTCAACATGTTAAAGGACATGTGTGACAAATCCACAGCAAAAATAATACTCAATGAGCAAACACAAGAAACATTTCCCCTAAGAAATTGAACAAAACAGAAAGATCTGCTTTCACCACTCTTATTCAACATAGTAGTAGAAGTTCTACCCTTTTCCCCCGAAAATAAGACAGTGTCTTATATTAATTTTTTCTCCCAAAGTTGCACTGGGTCTTATTTTCAGGGTATGTCTTATCTTTCCATGAGCTAGGTCTTATTTTCGGAGGATGTCTTATTTTCGGGGAAACACGGTAGCCACAGCAATCAGACTAGAAGAAGAAATAAAAGGCATCCAAATTGGAAAGGAGGACGTAAAACACTTATAATTCATGGATAACATGATATTGTACATAGAAAACCCTAAAGATCCCACACAAAACACACACCTAGATTTAATAAATGAATCCATTCATGTAGCTGGACATAAAATTAACACCCAGAAATTGATGGTACTTTTATATACCAATAATGAATTCTCAGAAAGGGAAACCAAATCTACAATCCCATTTACTTTTGCATCAAAAATATTATGAAATGTAAGAATTAACTTTGCCAAGAAGGTAAAAGACTTGTACTCAGAAAAATACAGGATGTTTAATAAAGAGGTAGAGGAAAATATATCAAGTGGAAAATACACTGTGATCATGGATTGGTACAATTAACATCATTAAAACGTCCATATTACCCAGTGTACTCTACAGATCCAATGTAATCATTTTTGAATTAGCAACATCACATTTCACAGATCTATAGCAAATACTCCAAAAATTTATATGGAACCAAAAAAGACACCAATTAGCCACAGCAATCTTGACAAAGAAGAACAAAGGTGGAGAAAACACAGTACCAGATATCAAATTATACTTCAAAGCCAAAAAAAATCAAAACAGCCTGGTACTGGCACAAAAACAGGCATATACATCCATGGAACAGACCACAGAACCCAGAAATCTACCCAAGCCATCACACTCAATTAATATTTGACAAAGGAGACAAGAGCATACCATGGAGTCAAAATAGTCTCTTCAATAAATATTTTTTAGGAAAATTGGACAACCATGCAAATAAATGAAACAATACACAAACATATACCATAAACATGAATAAACTAAAAATGGTTAAAAGACATAAATGTGACTAGGGAGACCATAAAAATCCTAGAAGAAGCTTTAAGCAGCAAAATCTCAGACATCACTCATAGCCATGTGTTTACAGACAAATCTTCCAGGACAAACAAAAATAAGGAGAAAATAAACAAATGGGAATATATCAAAACAAAGTGTCTGCACAGTCAAAAGAAACCATCTACAAAATGAAAAGGAAGTCCACAGAATGGGAGAACATGCTCGGCAAGGACCCATGTGATATAAAGTGTTGATATCCAAAATATATGAAACACCCATACAACTTAACCAAAGAAAATCAAATTATCCATTAAAACAATGGGCAACGGTCCTAAATACACATTTCTCAGGAGAGAACATAGAGTTGGCCAAGAGATAGGAAAAATGCTCAGGGTCACTGACCCTCAGAGAGACAGAAATTAAAAAGACAATGTGGTATCAGCTCACACCTGTCAAAAATGGCTACAATCAGCAAATCAACAAATGACAAGTGCTGGTGAGGGTGTGGAACAAAGGGAATTCTCCTACTCTTCTGGTGGGAATGCAGGCTGGTGCAGCCACTATGGAACACAGAATGGAATTTCCTCAAAAAATTAAAGATGGGAAAAAAATAGTCGTAAAGAATGTAAGCAGCCCAACGTTCATAGCAGCACAGTTTGCAAGACCTGGAAACAACCCTAATGCCCATCAGTAATTGAGTGGTACATTTATGCCATGAAATAACAATGCAGCAATAAAAGAGAAGGATCTCTTCAATTTGGAAGAGCATGGAGGGACCTGGGAATATCATGCTAAGTGAAATAAACCAATCAGTGCAGATTAGTATAACATGGTCTCACTTATATGTGGAACCTAATGAACAAAATAAGCTGATAAAGAGAATGGATCCAGAGACCTGGAAGCGTGGAGCAGTCTGGGGAATCTCAGAGGGAAATCATGGTAGGGTGGGTGGGTCAGAAGAGGTCAACCAACAAACTCGTATGCATAGAGGCTTAATCCAGGGACACAGACAACAGGATGGGGAAGGCCTGGGGCACCTGGGGCAGGCTAGAAGGTGTCAATAGGGGGACACAAGGGGACATGAGTAATACCTTCGACAATGAAGGTACAATTTAAAGGAAAAAGAATGTTCAGTGGGATCCACAGATTCCCACTGAACATGGTCCCTGTGTCACCATCTTCTCTCAGGTGGGGTCAAGACCTCAGCTATGAAACACTCTGCCTCATGAATATGCAAAAGAGAGGAGGCAGACCAGGTTAAATATGGGTAAGTCTGTGCCCTGAGGGCATCACCCACAGCCACACTCTCCCCTACAGAAGTGCTCCATGGACTGCAGCTGGAGAACCCTCCTCCTGGTGGCCATGGCGACAAGTATTGGGCTCCTGTCCTGGTTAAGGAGGGTCCAGGGAGAGTCTCAGGGGATTGCACTCACTCCTGTCTCCTCCCACAGGTGTCCACTCTCCTGGGGCTGAGGTGAGGCAGCCTGGGGACTCCGTGAAGGTCTCCTGCAAGTCTTTTGGATATACCTTCACCAGATACTGGATGCAGTGGGTGCGACAGGCCCCAGGACAGGGACTTGAGTGGGTGCGGTGGGTTAGGCCTAGCGATGGATAAACAAGCTACAAACAGAAGTTGCAAGGCAGAGTCTCCATCACCATAGACAAGTCCACAGGCACAGCCTACATGGAGCTCAGCAGCCTCAAAACCGAGGACAGGGCTGTGTATTACTGTGCAAGACATAGTGAGGGGAAGTCAGTGTGAGCCCAGACACAAACTTCCCTGAGGAGACAGCTGGGCTGGGCTGCAGGGAGCGTCCAGGACACCAGAGGGCGCTCAAGACCAGCACAGATCCAGATTGGGAGCAAGTGTAAAGTTGAGGAAGGACACCACTTCCTGCTCCATCTTAAATTAGTTTTGCTCACAGGCTCAGCCACAGATCTCACAGGAAGCCCTGTCCTAGGTCTAGTTTTAGGGATTGTTTTTGTGTCCTAAATCTGACAAAACTCAGTGTCTGACAGGACCCTCACAGGAGGCCCTGATCACACATTCCCACCTGGGCAGTCCTGGGGGTGGGCATGCGACAGGCCTATGACTTCCTTACTAAAAGGCTTGTCTTTGCCTGAAGCACCCCGTCCATGGTTCCTGTGCATCTGGGTTCACACACCTGTGACATCAGCATGGCCACCCTCAGGGAGCTTCTCCTATTCATTGTCCTGTTACCCAGTCCCCGCTGTGCTCTCTCCCACCTCCATGTCACCCTTCACCTTCCCTCCTTAACTTCAAATGCACAAATGCAGATGCAAATGCTTATTCTCCGGAGCAATTGAGCTTTTGCTTCCCAATAGTTCTCATCCATTTGGCTCTAATAAAATCTTATAAAACATTTCATACATGTTTGGATATTTCTTACATCAACATATTGTCTTTTCTTCACTTACAACTTACATTCACACATGTTTTTTTTCCCTGTATGCAGAGGGAAGTGCAATTATAAAAACCTGCTACCTGGACCGGATGAGTTCAAATGAGTTCACAGGTGTTGGAGATGAGGCAAGTTTGCTGTTGGTTGTCATGGATGTAAGTGTCAGATCTTTTTCCAACCTATTAGGCTTGATAAGGTGGTTTAGCATCAACCTATGGACCAGGAGTTCTTGAATCAATTTCTTGCTCAGCACACATGATTGGGTTTCAGTCTCAATTCCCTGAAGGAGTGGGGGTGGCGGGAGGGTATGGGGAGAGGGTAGGAGGCAGCTGATCAGTGATTCTCATCATTTATGTTTCCATGGCTTCACTGGAGTCAAGGAAAGAGAATAAAGAAGAAGTAAAGAAAGGCTACTTCCCCAGCTATTCTTTCTCCCCTGTGACACTCTGGCAGGCTCCCCTGCTGGTTGAATCAGCATAAAATCCACAACATAAATGGGCCACTTTGAAGTCGTTGACATGAGAACCTCTAAGCCTGTGCAGAATAGTTTTAAGAGTTTATTTGAGCCAAACTTGATCACCAGAACAGTGAGCCCAGCTTCTTCTGTCCCCGGGATCAGGGGTCAGCAAGTCCAATATGAAATTGGGGAGGAGAAGGTTTAAGCAAAAGCCTGGACACTTATTACAAACAGATTCAGGCTCCCCACATGGGGAGGGCCCCTGAAGCTTGTGGTTTCGGGTGTATATGGGCCACCAGCCTGCTCTGTGTCCACCGTGTGCCCACCTGATTGGCCCTCATTGTTCCTGCCCAGCAAGGGGCTGGCATGTCCCCTGTTCCCTTGTGTCCTATCACCTTCCTGTCCCAGACCCTCCCTCGTTTCCCAGGCCTCTCACTCTGAGTCCAGAAACATTCTGCTACTGCTGCCTGCTTGGTGCTTGTGCCTCAACTCTCTCCCCAGGGTTTTGTTCCAAGAGCCAACATATTTTTTTTATCCTTTTTCATCATCTCCCAAAGATATTTTCCATTGCTTTTCAGAGAAAGAGTGGAAGAGAGGGAAGGAAAGAGAGAAATATTGATGTGAGAGAAACACATCAACTGGTTGTCTTCTGCACTTGCCCTTACAGGGCAAAGCCAGGGATGATCCTGTAACCTAGGTACATGCCCTTAATCAGAAGCAAAACATGAGACCCTTTGCTTCAAAGGCCAAGACTCTATCCACTGAGTGAAATCAGCCAAGGACAGGACTCCATTTTAAATTTTAATTTATTCATTAACTATTTCTATTTAATATTTTTTATTGTTGAAAGTAAAACATATTTCCACTTTTCCTCATTGATCAGAGTCAGCTAACCATCCCAACCACCAGCCAGACCCCATGTATAAATGATAGAAACTCTCCACTGTGAGAGGCTGGGAAACAGGGCTTTTGCACACGCACAGGGAAGTTGAGGGAAATGTGTGCTTCGTGAGGCAGCTGTGTGCTTGTGAGAGTGGCAGCAGGTTAGAGACAGAGGCTGCAGCCACAGCATCCAGCCAGCCTCCCCTGCCTCCTCACATGTATATGTTAGAGTTTTGTGTATGATCTGATTGTGGAAAACAATAAAGATAATCTTTCAGTCTCAAAATAAAACCTACATTCAATGCACATTCTTATTCCCAGACCCCAGAAAGCAACATGGCCCATGGCAGGTGAAGGAGAGCAAAAGTAAGCCCCATCCACGTGCCTCTGGGGGAGCATCCCTGGGTCCTCACAAAACCCCAGGAAGAAGGGCTCTCAATCCTGTAACCTGCCCAAAAAGAAATGGGGTCAGGGTGACGGGTCTTAGGAAAGGAGGGAGGAAGGATGGGTCAGGATGGGACCCCTTGTGGCCAGCATCCTTGAGTCCTTTCCCATCTGGGATCATCCCTAGGATGACAAAGTCAGGCATGCAGCCCAGGGTCCCAGTTGCACCTTATATGCAGACTCCATGCAAATAGGGCTCTCTTCCTGCTCATAAAAGGGGGCCCTTGCCCGGCACATTGGGGAGACACCCAGAACCCAAGCTCCTGAGACAGGACCCCAGCAGCTCCACCATGGACTTGGTGCCAAGCTGCGTTTTCCTCCTGATCATTTCTCAAGGTCATTGTCAGGAGTGGGGAGCACTGAGCCCTGTGCCTGTGCCTGTTTGTGCTTCCATGTGATTCTAAGTCCCCCTGTGTCTCTGTGTTTGCAGGTGTCCAGTGTGAGGAGCAGCTGGTGGAGTCTGGGGGAGGCCTGGTGCAACCTGGGGGGGGGGGGCTCTGAGACTCCCCTGTGCAGCCTCTGGATTCACCTTCAGTAGCTATCCCATGAACTGGGTTAGCCAGCCTCCAGGGAAGGGGCTGGAGTGGTAATAGCACATACTAAACCAAATCTGTGAAGGGTCGCTTCACCATCTCCAGAGACAACACCAAGAACATTCTGTATCTGCAAATGAGCAACCTGAAACGGCTGTGTATTACTGTGCAAGAGACACGGTGAGAGGAAGGCAGTGTGAACCCAGACAAAAATTCCCTGAGGAGGCAGCAGGGCTGGGCTGTAGGGGGTACCCCAAACACTAGGGGCAACCTGTGCCCTAAGCACAGAGCAGCCACAGGAGCAGGGGCAGAGGGAGGTGGGAGGGAAGGGCCTTCCTGTTGGACTCAGGGATTTCCTCTCAAGCTCTCAGCTGCCTCCAGGGAGGGCTCTTCCTTCTCATGTTCTCACTGCAGACAACAGTGAAGAAGAGCATTGTGTTTGCAGGTGACATTGCGGCAGTGACAGGGACTCTCCTTCACCAAGTCTTTGTATTTTCTGTTTCTCTTTTTCTACAAGGAGACCATCCTCAGGGCTCTCATCAGCCCAGTTTTTGGAATCGTTCCCACCAAGAAAGACTCCAGGGCATCCCAGGCCCCTGTGTGCTGACCTCAGGCCCCTGTCCCCACCTTTCCCTCTCACAGGCCCATCTGGGCCACCATGACGAGGGTCATCCTCCAGGACCTCCCACCATAGCGCTCTGTCCTCTCTACCACATGCTTCCCTCCTGGTCCTCATTTACTCAGGTGGATGTGCAAACCCATCCCAACGTCTGGCTCAATCATCACAAAACCTTGGGTCTGATTTATGTTGTTTCCGATGAAGGGGACCCTGTGGTTACAGGAATGTCCCAGCAGATGGCTCAGGGTGACCACCACATAAGCACCCTTAGCTCCCTCGTCCCCACCTTAACCTTCTGCAAAATCCTGTCATATAAGGTCACTTACACACCTCCAAGATGAGAATTTGGATGTTCCTCAGGTAAAGGTCCAGCCATCACAGTCCCCTAAGAGTCAGGGCTTTCAGGGCCCCTCAGGAACCTGGGGATGATTTTCTTTCCCGGGAACTGGAAGTTGTGTGTGTGTGTGTGTGTGTGTGTGTGTGTGTGTGTGTATGCGCACATGGTAATCTGTTTGGAATTGAGTCATGACCCCCATCTGACTGATATGCAGGCACAGTAGTTTGAACCTCACATGGAACCTGGGACTTGGGTTAGTCTTCAAGCTAATGCTTTCTCTCCTGAAGGACTCCAGATGTGGTGTGTGGCTATTTTGGGGCAGAGAGAGGCAGATGGAACTCATTGGACAATGAGGAAATGACAGCACAATGAAGGAACTGTCCTGGAGGTATGCCTGCTCAGACGTGGTGAATTCCCATCCACGGTAATTCTCCTCCAGGTTCAGGGTGGCTTTTCCTGTGTTGCACATGGTCCATCCAGTGCATGGGCTTCAAGGCCTGGGGTCGGCCATCATGTAAGGACACGGTGACAGCACTGCACGGGGCCACATGCAGACCCGAGGAGACACTGGAGGGGGAGGTCATGGTGCCTCTGAAATGAGCTGCTGATGAAACTGGAAAGCCCCACATGTCCTCCCGCTCCCCTGGTTAGAACCATGTATGTGTCCACATGGACACAGACCCTGATGGTGAGAACAAGGTGGAGACAACAAGTCTGACCAGGTTTCTATTATATTAGATCCACCGATCCTGTAACGGGTGATTATCTGGATGGTCTAAATATTCTGTAATAATTGTCAGAGAAAAATAATTCTCTTCATATAAAAATTATATTTATATCTTTCTTTATATCAGTGTTTTACTTCAAGACTGTTTATAATTAAACTAGAGGCCTGCTGTAGGAAATTTGTGCATTGGAGGGGGTTCCTCAGCTCAGTATATCTCCTCTCACATTCTGGGAGCCCTCAGGGGCAGGAGGCAACCTAGCAATCAGAGGAAGGCATCACCCACATCATACTTCTGCTGCTGCCACTACCCGCAGCACAAACCTTGGCCAACCCTGGTTACCTGAGCCTTGAATGGGCCTCGGTGATGGGCATCTGCCATCCAAGGCTTGCCTGCACCTTGGGCTGGACCTGGCCAACTGGAGAGTTAAGGGGACTGGGTGTATCTAGAGGGAGGCATGTGGAGTGGTCAGGCCTGCCTGGAAGTGGGCCCAGCATTCCCACACACCTGCTGCCCCAGCAGGGCTGAGGGAAATGGACGCCACCATTTGTGGCTGTGGACACCACCATCTTTGAGGGTGTGACAGTCAATTAGCATGTCCCCAACTTATTCGCTGTGGGCTCTGCCATCTTTTGCGACAGCATGAGGATCAATTAGCATATTCCATCTTTATTAGATAGCATTTCCAAAACTGCAACTAGTTTACGCCCCATTGATACCAACAACGTCACCTACACTGATCTGTCATGATTACTGTCTTCTATGACCTAATATATGGAACTGGATCTACAGCATAGAGAATGAACACCACACAGGAGGCTGTGCAGCTGCTACATGTCCAGCACCAAACTGCCCTGAAGGAATAGGACCCTGGAGCTCTGTCTGTGTCTCCCTAGTTTATGCTTCTGGTTCCCAGGGACCCTCACAGATACTCCTCTTTCCCAAACACTTTGTCCACTGGCTCTAGGCACACATTCTGGTCTTAGTTTGTCCTCTGATCACTTTGTAAGGGAAACAGTGTCAGATGGGACTTCTGGTTGCCTGAACATGAACCTCCTGCAACAAATAAGGACGTGAAGTGATGAAGGAAAATTGAGTAGCATTCAAGGTTGAATTCAAAACTAACTGAACATATACTTTAAAACTGAATGAAGCCATGCTGGTGTGACATGGTGGTTAAGCTTCAACCTGTGATTCCATTCCTGGTTAGGGCAATTGCCTGAGTTGCGGGCTTGATTCCCAATAGTGACCATAAAGGAGGCAGAAAATCAATGAACCCTTTCATCATTGATGTTTCTATCTGCCTCTCATTCTCCCTTCCTCTCTGAAATCAATAAAATACATATATTAAAACAAATATATGCCATGGTTATGGGTTCCCAGTCTTGGCAGATATGGGATGCAAATGATAAATAGGTTGTCCATCATCGTTTCTCTCTGTTCAATATTTCTATTTCACATCAATGTTCCTCTCTCTCTCTCTTTCTCACTTTCTCTCTCCCTCTCTATCTCAATGTTATGTCTCTCTCTCTTTTCCATTTCTATAAAAGTCAATGAAAATGTCCTCAAATAAGGATAAAGAAAATAATTTCTATATCTATATCTACAAATACATTCATAGTTAAGGTATTTATACATATATAAATCAATATCTATGTCTTATTGATATCTATCTAAGTCCTAGGGGGCAGAGGCACATTAATATTATCCCTAAGGAGTCAATGATTGTGCCCATATCCTACTTCCTGACTACCTCCTGCAGCACAGCCCCTGGTGTGGAAGGAGAGGCCCCTGGGCACAGTGACCTGGACCCCAAGGAGGGCTTAGTGCTCTGAGGGCACAATCAGCACCTCCTTCCAGGAGAAGCCCCAGAGAATGGGACCTCCCTCACCTCTTCCCTTTGTATGTGCAGACACCTCCCATATGCAAATGCTGAAACAGACACCAAACACACACACAGTTGGAATCCACTTAAATGCAGGGCCTCCTCACTCAGGAGAATGCTTTCTGAGGGGCCCGGAACTCATCTGCAAGACATGACTCCCCTGTGGCTCTTCCTCTTCCTGCTGTCAGCTCCCAGATATGAGTGACTTAGGGCTTAGACATGAGGAGATGGGGACCCTGCATCTGAATGCAGGATTTACTGTGTTCTCTCTGTCCCAGGTGTCCTGTCTGAGTTGCAGCTGCAGGAGTCAGGCCCAGGACTGGTGAAGCCCTCGCAGACCCTCTCCCTCACCTGCACTGTGTCTGGGGGTTCAGTCACAAGCAGTTACTGGTGGAGCTGGATCCGCCAGCCCCCGGGGAAAGGGTTGCAGTGGATGGGGAGATGGTCAGGTGGCACAAGTTACAACCCAGCCTTCCAGGGCCGCATCTCCATCACTGCTAACACGTCCAGGAACCAGTTCTCCCTGCAGCTGAGCTCCGTGACCACAGACGACACGGCCGTGTATTACTGTGCAGGACACACAGTGAGGGGAAGTCAGTGTGAGCTCATACACAAACCTCCCTGAGGACACAGCTGGGCTGGGCTTCAGGGAGCGTCCAGGACACTAGAGGGAGCTCAGGACCAACACAGACCTAGATTAGGAGCAGGTAGAGAGTTGAGGAAAGATAACAGTTCCTGCTACATCATAAAACAGTTTTGCTCACAGGCTCAGCCACAGAGCTCACAGGAAGGCCTGTCCTAGGTCTAGTTTCAGGGATTGTGTTTGTGAACAAAAAGGGGGCTCTGTCCTCAGGACAAAGGGGGCCTCATGCTAAATAGACAAGCTCAGGAGAGGCCTACATGGTATTTGTACCAACTCTGAGACCTAACATAACCACAAAAGATGGTCTGAAAATTAAATATTCAACTACACACAAGTTACAGAGAGTATTCATGTCCTGACCAGTATTTTCCCTGACAAAGACCAACTTAGATTTTCACTGAGCCCATTTGTCTTTTTGGCTCCAAGATAACATATTGGTGAAATGACTGGGTAATTTGTAACTTCCTTTTTATCCCTGACCCCTCAGGGCACAACAAATGGCACCCCTCACAATGAGGACACTCCCTCATTGTGGTTGTTATCAAGTTTATCCTCAACTGTTAATTATCTTAAACGCTCCAGTATCCATCCTGTAAAAGATGCACCTGTCCATCATTTAACTTTGTACCCTATCCCAGAGGTCTCCCTGCTTTGCTTTCTTCCACCTCCTTAATCTATCACCAGTGAATTTCATGTAACCCATCTGTATCTCTTCCTTCCATTGCAATGTATAAAAACAGATGTAACCCGCCATTATACAAAGTGTTATCTCAATTCACTGAGGTTTACTTCCAGACATGTGCACACTTTGGCTCAAATAAACTCACAAAATTCCTTACACGTCTGATTGTTTTTTACATTTTACATCTTTCTTTTTCACAGCTGCATAGTGTTCCATGGTCTAGAGCAGTGTTTCCCAAACTTCTCTCATGATGAGAATCACCTGGTGGAGTTGTTAAAATACAGATTTAATTCACAGCACATACTCTTTGTACTAATTGTTGAAAAATCATCCTAGCAATGGCCTCTATTCCTCTCTGTATTGTTGCCTTACATTCTGATGTTATTCCTGCGCTTTTATCATCCACTCGCTCTAATAAGATTGTGAATTTTTTTAAGGACAGAGATCATGACTTGAGTTTGTGTTTCTCTGTCTTGGTGTTTAAATAAATACTCCAGTGCCATCCAGTCCAAATAGCTGTGATGAGAGAGGCCCGCCGTTGCTGGAGACCTCTGATTTTTATTTAAAGGCCTCACTTGTTCTGGGCCGATACAAAGGGTTTATTAGGCACTGAGGGAATTTGAGGAAACCCAGACAGAATTATCCTCCTAAAAGATTTGCCAGGCATTTGTCCAATTAAAACCCTGGCACACAGCAATAACAAAGGCACTGGTCTCCTCCTGCTAATGCCTGGGTATCAAACCCCAGTCTGAAGGAACTCACCTTCTCCCCCCCTTCCCCCCCTGTCAGGACCAGGCCCCTGGGGAGACGTGGGCTAGTGCTCCTAACTCTGGGGAGAGGGAAGCTTCTTGTGGATGTAAGCTAGAGGCCCCAGAATCCAAGCCACATGCCAAACAGGTCCCTGGTGAAGTGCAGGTTGGTTAGCTGAGCAGCTTCTACACCTGGGGATGAGGGGTGCCTGATCATGGCTTGTTCGACCCGTGATTGCCCAAGATCATGGGGCCACTGGGCCTGGGCTCACTGCTTTCCACCAGCTGCAGCTCGCCAGTATCTATGGGCTGGAGAGAGCCAACCAGTCCAGCCCACAGCATGTGGCAGGACCTCTGAGTGTCGCCAAGGCAACCCAGCACTGACTTCCAGTTCATCAGCCTTTGGTCATTATATGTCTTTACAAGTTACTACCCTGGGCTTTTATTATGAGGATAATATTTTATTGTTGAAAGTAACACATATGTCCCCATTGACCCCATCCAGGCGGCCAGCCACCATCATCCATCCAGGCTCCATTTAAAAATGATGGGAACTCTCCACTGTGAGAGGCTGGGAAACAGGGCTTTGCACATGCATAGCAGGAAAGTTGAGGAAAATGTGTGCTTTGGGGAGGCAGGTATGTGCTTGTGAGAGTGGCAGCAGGTTAGAGACAGAAGCTGCGGCCACGGCGTCCAGCCCAGCCTCTCCTGCCTCCTCACATGCATATGTTAGAGTTTTGTGGAGGATCTGGTTGAGGAAAATAACAAGGAGAACCTTTCAGCTTCAAAATAAAATCATCATTCAAAGGAAATTCTTATTCCCAAACCCCAGAAAGCAACATGGCCCACGGCGGGTGAAAGAGAGCAAGAGGAAGCCCCATCCACGTGCCTCTGGGGAGCACCCCTGGGTCCTCATCAAAACCCCAGGAAGGAGGACTCTCAGTCCTGGAAGCTGCCCCCAAGGAATGGAGTCAGGATGATGGGTCTCAGAAAAAGAGGGAGGGGAGGTCAGGACAGGAACCCCTGTGGCCAGCATCCTTGAGCCCTTATCCTTCTGGGGTGGCCCATAGGATGACAAGGTCAGAAATGCAACCCAGATCACAGGGGGACCTTATATGCAGACTCCATGCAAATGGGGCTCTCCTCCTACTCATAAAAGGGAACCTTGCCCAGTATGTTGGGGAGACACCCAGAACCCAGGCACCTGAGACAGGATCCAGTGGCTCCACCATGGACTTGGTGCCAAGCTGTGTTCTCCTCCTGATCATTTCTCAAGGTCATTGCCTGGAGTGGGGAGTGCTGAGCCCTGTGCCTGCTTGTGCTTCCATGTGATTCTAAGTCCCCCTGTGTCTCTGTGTTTTCAGGTGTCCAGTGTGATGTGCAGCTGGTGGAGTCTGGGGGAGGCGTGGTGCAGCCTGGGGGGTCTCTGAGACTCTCCTGTGCAGCCTCTGGATTCACCTTCAGTAGCTACTACATGAGCTGGGTCCGCCAGGCTCCAGGGAAGGGGCTGCAGTGGGTCTCAACCATTAGTGGTGATGGTAGCACATACTACACCAATTCTGTGAAGGGCCGCTTCACAATCTCCCGAGACAACGCCAAGAACACACTGTACCTGCAAATGAACAGCCTGAGAACCGAGGACACCGCCATATATTACTGTGCAAGAGGCACAGTGAGGGGAAGTCAGTGTGAGCCCAGACACAAACCTCCCTGAGGAGGCAGCAGGGCTGGGCTGCAGGGGGTACCCCAGACACCAGAGGGCGCTCAGGACCCACAGCACAGAGAGCAGCCCCAGGAGCAGGGACAGAGGGAGGGGGAGGGAAGGGCCTTCCTGTTGGACTCAGGGATTTCCTCTGAAGCTCTCAGCTGCCTCCAGGGAGGGCTCTTCCTTCTCATGTTCTCACTGCAGACAACAGTGAAGAAGGGCATTGTGTTTGCAGGTGACATGGCGGCAGTGACTGTACTCTCCTTCACCAAGTCTTTTATTCTCTTTTTCTCTTTGTCTACAAGGAGAACATTCTCAGGGCTCTCATCATCCTGGTTTTGGGAATCGTTCCCACCAAGAGAGACCCCAGCGCAGCCCAGTCCCCTGTGTGCTGACCTCAGACCTCTGGCCCCATCTTTCCCTCTCACAGGCCACCTGCCCCCACCTTTCCTGACCCCACCTAGCATCATCCCCTAAGACCTTCCACCACAGTGCCCTTCTCCTTACCACATTCTTCCCTCCTGGTCCTCATTCACCTTGTGGATGTGCAAACCCACCCCAAGATATGATTTCAATCACCACAAAACCTTGGGTCTGATTTGTATTGTTTCTGGATGAAGGGGGCCCTGTAGTTACAAGTATGTCCCAGCAGATGGCTGAAGGCGACCCCCATGTCAGCACCCTTTGTTTCCTCGTCCTCACCTTAAGCATCTGCAAAGTCCTGTCATATAAAGCCAGCCACAGGCCCCGGCAATGAGAACCTGGATGTTCCTGAGATCAAGGTCCAGCCATCACAGTCCCCTGAGAATCAGTGCCTTCAGGGCCCCACAGGAACCTGGGAGCTGGGAGTTGTGTGTGTGAGAGAGTGTGAGTGTGAGTGTGCGTGTGCGTGTGTGTGTGTGTGTGTGTGTGTGCACGTGGTAATCTGTTTGGAATTGAGCCATGACTCCCATCTGTCTGGATGCAGGCACAAGAGTTTGGACTTCACCTGGAACCTGGAACGTGGGTTGTTCTTCAAGCCAATGCTTTCTCTCCTGAAAGACTCCAGATGTGGTGTGTGGCTATTTCACAGCAGAGAGAGGCAGATGGAACTGGTTGGACAATGAGGAAATGACAGCACAATGAAGGAACGGTCCTGGAGGTGTGCCTGCTCAGACGTGGTTAATTCCCGTCCATGATATCCTCCCTCCCCAGTGTCAGGGTGGCTTTCCCCGTGTTGCCCATGGTCCATCCAGTGAATGGGCTTCAGGGCCTGGGATCACCCATCATGTAGGGACACAGTGACAGCACTGCCCAGGGCCACATGCAGACCCGATGAGACACTGGAGGAGGAGGACATGGTGCCTCTGAAATGAGCAGCTGATGAATCAGGAAATCCCCACATTCCCTCTCCCAGTTAGAACCATGTCACGTTTCCACATGGACTCAGACCCTGATGGTGAGAATATGAAAGAACTGCCAAGGCTGACCAAGTTTCTAAGACATTAAATCCATCATCTCCAGTAACGGGCGGTTTTCTGGATGATCTATTTCTTCTATAATAATTGTCAGAGAAAAATAACTCTCCTCATACAAAATTGATTTTTATATGATCCTTCATATCATTGTTTTATATCAAGACTTTTTATAATTATAAATGTCAGGGGACATGGGGAAAATGATCAAAGTTCCTGACCATCAGAGAGATGATATATTAAAAGGACAGAAGGTATCAGCTCACACCTGTCAGAATGGCTACCATCAACAAATGAACAAATGACAATTGCTGGTGAGAGTGTGGAGCACAGGGAACCCTTCTACTCTGCTGATGGGAATGCAGGCTGGTGCAGCCACTATGGAACACAGAATGGAGTTTCCTCAAAAATTTAAGATGGGATTGCCATTTGACCCAGTGATCCCACTTTTAGAACATATTCTAAGAGACTCCACACACCAATCATTATCCTATGAACCCCTATGTTCACAGCAGCACAATTTGCAATACCTAAGATCTGGAAACAGTCCTAGTGCCCATCAGTAGCTGAGTGGATAAAAAGCTGTGGTACAATTATGACACAGAATACTATGCAGCAACAAAGGAGAAGGTTTTCTTACCCTTTGAGACAGCATGGAGGGATGTGGAGAGTGTCATGGTAAGTAAAATAAGCAAGTCAGAGCAGACAAGTTTCACATAACCTGACTCATATGTAGACCCTATATGTACAAAATAAACTGATGAAGAGAATGGATCCAGAGACCTAGAAGCTTGGAGCAGACTGGGGGATCTCAGAGGGAAATCGTGGTAGGGTGGGTGGGTGGGAAGAGGTCAACCAACAAACTTGTATGCACAGAGGCTTAATTCGGGAACACAGACAACAGGATGGTGAAGGCCTGGGGCACTTGGGGCGTGCTAGAAGGTGGCAATGGGGGACACAAGGGGACATGAGTAATACCTTCAACAATGAAGGTACAATTTAAAGAAAAAAGAATTAGAACCTGGACCATCAGACACCCCCCGAACATGATTCCAGTGTCACCATCTTCTCTGAGGTGTATTCAAGACCTCAGCTATGAAATACTCTGCCTCATGAATATGCAAAAGAGAGGAGGCAGACCACGTTAAATATGGATAAGTCTATGTCCTGAGGGCATCACCCACAGCCGCACCCTCCCCTACAGAAGTGCTCCCAGCACAGTCCTCACCATGGACTGCAGCTGGAGAACCCTCCTCCTGGTTGCCATGGTGACAGGTAAGGGGCTCCTGATAGGGTTAAGGAGGGTCCAGAGAGATTTGAGGGGGATTCCACTCACTCCTGTCTCCTTCCACAGGTGTCCACTCCCAGGTGCAGCTGGTGCAGCCTGGGGCTGAGGTGAGGCAGCCTGGGGCCTCTGTGAAGGTCTCCAAGGCAGAGTCTCCATCACCGCAGACCAGTCCACAAGCACAGCCTACATGGAGCTCCACAGCCTGAAAACCGAGGACACAGCCCTGTATTACTATGCAAGAGGCACAGTGAGGGGAAGTCAGTGTGAGCCCAGACACAAACTTCCCTGAGGAGGCAGCAGGGCTGGGCTGTAGTGGGTGCTCAGGACACCAGGGGGTGCTCAGGACTAGCACAGTGCCCCAACCAAGATCAGGTGGAGCGTTAAAGACACCATTTCCTGCTCAGTCTTAAATTAGTTTTGCTCAGAGACTCAGCCAGGAGCTCACAGGAAGCCCTGTCCTAGGTCTAGTTTTAGGGAATGTGTTTGTGAACAAAAAGGGGGCTCTGTTCTAAGGACAAAGGGGGCCATATGCTAACCTGACAAGCTCAGGGGAGGCCTGCATGGCATTTGTACAAACTCTGAGACCTCACATAGCCACAAAAGATGGTCTGAAAATTAAACATTTAACTACACACAGGTTATGGTGGGAAGTCGTGTCCTCGCCAGTATTTTCCCTGTCAAAATCAACTAAGATCTTTACTGAGCCCATTTGCCTTTTTGGCTCTAAGATAACATTTTGGTAAAATGTGAGAAAGAAAGGAGCCCCGTGCTAACCTGACAAGCTCAGGGAAGGCCTGCGTGGCAGTCTTGCAAATTCAGAGACTTAAAATAACCACAAAAGATGGTTTGAAAATTAAAAATCTAACTATAAACAGGTTTTTGTGGCTAGTCATGTCCCATTTATTTCACCTGACAAAGATCAATTTAGATCTCCTTTACTGAGCCAATCTGCCTCTAAGATAACATATCTGTGAGATGTCTGAATAACTTGTAACTTCCTGTTCCAACTCACCCTCAGGTGGGAACTTATGCACAGATGACTGGGGTCCCTCAGCCAGAGAACTGGACTTATACAGGTTAACCACAGTACTTAACTAAAATTGACCAAGCATAAACTAAACACAGAATCAAGAGTTAAAATGCATGAATCCCAAGGTTTATTTACCAGAGTCCTGGTGGTTTCCAGAAGCCTAGGCAGGTCACCTGGAGATCCGCGCCTACAGACACACACTGGACAGGAACACTTTGCTGCAACGTCTCGGTCAGGAATGAGGCCTCAGAAGTTTGGCTCACAGGCAGAGTGACAGCTTCACTCAGGCAGAGTCTCATGCAGTATTTTGAACAGGAAAAGGGGAGTAGAGAGCACATTGGTGGAGGGCCCCTTCGTGGTCTCTGACCAGTGCCTCTAGGTCCCTTCTTTTATGGCCATTTCTGGGTGTTTTTTAATTCCTTCTTGGTGCAACCAATAGATCTTCAGTGTGCCTAATCTGGTGCTCTCCAGGTACATTTTGCCTCAGTTTCCAACTTTCCAGATAAACACTTGTTAGGGCGTTCACACAGTTAGGGGCTCAAAATCAATTTTAAAACTCAAGTTTTACAAAGTCAGTTTTAAAACTCAAGTTTTACAAAATTTCAAGTCACATTATATGGAGTTACTTATACTAAGCCTAAAACACATTTCAAATAATTTCTTTTACTTAAAATAAAATCAGAATAAGATCAGAAATACAATTCACACTTAAACTATAAATCACTCATAAAAGTAAATGCTTTCATTCCTATTTTAAATCACACAAATAATTATTCTTACACTGTTTTAAATCCTTAAAACATCACACTAATATAACTATAACACTTCCTTTTTAGCCTGGACCCCTCAGGGCACAACAAATGGCCTCTAGACATTCCTTCATTGTTATTGTTTTCAAGTTAATTGTCAACTGTTAATTACTTTAAAGTATCGTGTATCCATCTCTGTAAAAGAAGCTCATGTCCATCATTTAACCTTTTACCCTATCCCAGAGGTTTCCCTGCTTAGCTTTGTCCCACCTCCCTAATCTATCACCAATGAATTTCATGTAACTCACCTACATCCCTTTCCTTTTATTGCAATGTATAAATATAGAAATGTAAACCGCCATTCTTCTGAGCATTATCTCAATCCTTTGAGGCACTGCTCATTGGTATATGTCAACAGTTTGGCTCAAATAAACTCACAAAAATTCTTTACAGGTTTCAATGGTTTTTTTCATTAACAAATGACTGGGTAACTTGTAACTTCATTTTTACCTCAAACCCTTCAGGGCACAACAAATGGCACCAGGACACACCCTCGTTGTGATTGTTATCAAGTTAATCATCAGCTGTTATCTTAAACTGCCCTATATCCATCCTTTAAAAGATGCACCTGTCCATCATTTCACTTTGTACCCTATCCCAGAGGTCTCCCATTTTGCTTTCTCCCACCTCCTTAATCTATCACCAATTAATTTCATGTAGCCCATCTACATCCTTTCCTTTGATTGCAACTTATAAACACAGATTTACCCCACCATTCTCCGGAGCATTATCTCAACTCATTGAGGTTCTACTAACAAGTATATGTCCACATTTGGCTCAAATAAACTCACAAAAATTCTGTACAGCTGTAAATGATTTTTACGTTAACAGATCTTTGTTTTTCAGAATTGCATAGTGTTCCATGGTGTAGAGGTACCACGGATATCCAATCATCTGCTAATGGGCACTTGGGCTGTTTCCAAAGCTTAGCTGTTGAAAATTGAACTGCTATGAGCATAGGTGTGCATTCATTCTTTCTGATGAGTGTTTTGGGTTTCTTAGGATATATTCCTAAAAGTGGGACCACTGGTCAAATAGGAATTCCATTTTCAATTTTTAGATGGAAATCCTTATTTTTACCTAAAAGGCGACCCCAGTCTGCATTGCTAATGGACAAAATAAACTGATGAACTAAAGTAGACCCAGAGCCATAAAAGCATGAACAGACCATGGAACCCCAAAGGAAAGTGGGGTAGGATCAATTGGAAAAGGCCTCACCCATGGATCAGACAATTCTTAGGATATATTCCTAAAAGTGGGACCACTGGTCAAATAGGAATTCCATTTTCAATTTTTAGATGGAAATCCTTATTTTTACCTAAAAGGCGACCCCAGTCTGCATTGCTAATGGACAAAATAAACTGATGAACTAAAGTAGACCCAGAGTCATAAAAGCATGAACAGACCATGGAACCCCAAAGGAAAGTGGGGTAGGATCGATTGGAAAAGGCCTCACCCATGGATACAGACAATTGGGTGGTGAGGGCCTGGGGAGGGAATGGGAGCGAGAGGGAAGAGAATAATGGGGAGGAAAGTGGGATCTATGTAATACTTCAATAATAAAGATTCAGAGAGGGAGAGAGAGAGAGAGGAGAAAGAAAGAGAGAGAAGAGCGAGAGCGAGAGCGAGAGCGAGAGAGAGAATGTCCTGTTCACTATCCAGGCATCCAGTCCCAACTTGCTCCCTCACCTTCCCTCCTTAACTTCAAATGCACAATCACAGCTGCAAATGGTTATTCTCCAGAGTATTGGAGGTTTTGATCCCCAACAGTTGTCGACAGATTGGCTTCAATAAAATCTTATCAACATGCTCTCCATGTTTGGACATTTCTTACATCAGCGGATTGTCTTCTCTTCATTTACCACACACGTTCACACACGTTACTTCCCATGTGGGTCCGGAGGTGCACACAATTATAAAACCTGCTGCCTCCACAGGATGATAGTGGTGAGTCTGAAGAGTTCACACCCTTTGGTGTGGGGATGACCTCCAACCATTGAGCCCACCAGCCAGACTCCATGTGTAAATGATGGGAAATCTCCACTGGGAGAGGCTGGAAACAGGGCTTTTGCACAGGAACAGCAGGGAAGTTGAGGGAAATGTGTGCTTTTGGGAGGCAGCTGTGTGCTTGTGAGAGTGGCAGCAGGTTAGAGACAGAGTCTGCGGCCACAGCGTCCAGCCTCTCCTGCCTCCTCACATGCATATGCTAGAGTTTTGTGGACAATCTGATTGAGGAAAATAACAAAGAGAACCTTTCAGCTTCAAAATGGAAGCATCAAGAGACTGAACACAAACTGCACCTATAGATGAGGACAATGGGAGTGGGGAAAGGACAGAAGGAGGGGCGGGAACCTGAATGAAAGGAGTATGGAGAGGTGGGGGAGGAAAGAACATTTGTAATAATAAGAACAATAAAAATTTATTTTAAAAAATAAAAAATCATTCAATGCAAATTATTATTCCCAAACCCCAGAAAGGCAACATGGCTCACAGCTGCTGAAGGGGAGGGAGAGGAAGTCCAATCCACATGCTTCTGCGGGAGCACCCCTGGGTCCGCATCAAAACTCCGAGGAGGGAGGACAATCCATCCTAGAATCTGCCCCTAAAGGAATGGGGTCAGGGTGAAGGGTCTCAGGAAAGGAGGGAGGGCAGATCAGAACAGGACCCCCTGTGGCCCAGAATCTTTGTGACCTTTCCCATCAGGGGTCGCCCCTAGGATGACAAGGTCAGGCATGCAGCGCAGAACACAGCTGCACCTTATATGCAGACTCCATGCAAATGGGGCTCTCCTCCTGCTCATAAAAGCGGGCCCTTGTCCAGTATGTTGGGGAGACACCCAGAACCCAAGCACCTGAGACAAGACCCAGCGGCTCCACCATGGACTTGGTGCCAAGCTGCGTTTTCCTCCTGATCATTTTCCAAGGTCATTGTCAGGAGTGGGGAGCGCTGAGCCCTGTGCCTGTGCCTGTTTGTGCTTCCATGTGATTCTAAGTCCCCCTGTGTCTCTGTGTTTGCAGGTGTCCAGTGTGAGGTGCAGCTGGCAGAGTCTGGGGGAAGCATGGTGCAGCCTGGGGGGTCTCTGAGACTCTCCTGTGCGGCCTCTGGATTCACCTTCAGCAACTATCCCATGAACTGGGTCCGTCAGGCTTCAGGGAAAGGTCTGGAATGGGTCGCATACATTAGTAATCCTAGTGGAAGTACCACATACTATGCTGACTCTGTGAAGGGCCGCTTCACCATCTCCAGAGACAATGCCAAGAACATGCTATTCCTGCAAATGAGCAGCCTGAAAGCCGAGGACACAGCCGTGTATTACTGTGCAAGACACACAGTGAGGGGAAGTCAGTGTGAGCTCAGACACTAACTTCCCTGAGGAGGCAGCATGGCTGGTCTGCTGGAAGCTTCAGTGAAACCAGAGGGCGCTCAGGGCCTAGAGCATAGAGAGCAACCCCAGGTGCAGGGGCAGAGGGAAGGTAAGGGAAGGGCTTTCCTGTTGGGCTCAGGGGTTTCCTCTCAAGTTCTCAGCTGCCTCCAGGGAGGGCTCTTCCTTCTCATTTTCTCACTGCAGACAACAGTGAAGAAGGGCATTGTGTTTGCAGGTGACATGGCCGCAGTGACAGGGACTCTCCTTCACCAAATCTTTTATTTTCTGTGTCTCTTTCTCTTCAAAGAGACCATCCTCAGTGCTCTCCTCTGTGTGCTGACCTCAGACCCCTGTCCCCACCTTTTCCTCTCACAGGCTCACCTGTCCCCACCTTTCCCTCTCACACGCCCACCTGTCCCCACCTTTCCCTCTCACATGCCCACCTGTCCCCACCTTTCCCTCTCACAGGCACATCTGTGCCACCATGACCAGGGTCATCACTCAGGACCTCCCACCACAGTGCTCTGTCCGTCCTCTCTACCACATGCTTACCTCCTGGTCCTCATTCCCCTGGTGGATGTGTAAACCCAACTAACGTCTGGCTCAATCATCACAAAATCTTGGGTCTGATTTGCATTGTTTCCCGATGAAGGGTACCCTGTGGTTACAAGTATGTCGCAGCAGATTGCTCAAGGTGACTCCCATGTCAGCACCCTTAGCTCCATTGTCCTTACCTTAACCATCTGCAAAGTCCTATCTTATAAGGTAACCACAGGCCATGAGAACCTGGATGTTCCTGAGGTCAGGGTCCAGCCATCACAGTCCCCTGAGAGTCAGAGACTCCACAGCCCATCAGGATCCTGGGAGCTGGTAATTATGTGTGAGTGTGAGTGTGCACGCATGTGTGTTTGCACATGGTAATCTGTTTGGAATTGAGCCATGACCCCCGTCTGTCTGGATGCAGGGAGAGTAGCTTGGACCTCACATGGAACCTGGAACTTGGGTTAGTCTTCAAGCCAATGCTTTCTCTCCTGAAAGACTCCAGATGTAATGTGTGGCTATTTCAGGGCAGAGAGAGGCAGATGGAACTGGTTGGACAATGAGGAAATGACAGCACAATAAAGGAACTGTCCTGGAAGTGTGCCTGTTCGGACGTGGTGAATTCCTGTCCTTGGTAATTTCCCCCCAGGTTCAGGGTGGCTTTTCCCATGTTGCCCATGGTCCATCCAGTAAATGGCCTTCAGGGAATGGGGTCGCCCTTCATGTAGGGACACGGTGACAACACTGCCCAGGACCACACAAGACCCGAGAAGGCACTGGAGAGAGAGGACATGGTGCCTCTGAAAAGATGCTGATGAAGTAGAACCCCACATGCCCTCCTGCTCCATGGTTAGAACCATGTCAGAGTGTCCAGCCCAGCCTCTCCTGCTGCCTCAAATGCATATGCTAGAGTTCTGTGGAGGATCTGATTGAGGAAAATAACAGGGAGAATCTTTCAGTCTCAAAATAAAAGCTTCATTCAATGCACATTCTTATTTGCAAACCCCAGAAAGCAACATGGCCCAAGGTGGGTGAAGGAGAGAGAGGAAGTCCCATCCACGTGCCTCTGGAGCACCCCTGGGTCCTCATCAAAACCCCGAGGAAGGAGGACTCTCAAACCTGGAAGCTGCCCCCAAAGGAATGGGGTCATGGTGATGGGTCTCTGGAAAGGAGAGAGAGAGGGAGGGTGGTCAAGATGGGACCCCCTAGTGCCAGCATCCTTTAGCCCTTTCCCATCTGGAGTCACCCCTAGGATGACAAGGTCAGGCATGCAGCCCAGTTCACAGTTGCGCCTAATATGCAGACTCCATGCAAATGGGGCTCTCCTCCTGCTCATAAAAGGGGACCCTGGCCTGGCATGTTGGGGGACATCCAGAACATAAGCGCCTGAGACAGGAAAACGTGCCAAGCTGCGTTTTCCTCCTGATCATTTCTCAAGGTCATTGTCAGGAGTGGAGAGCGCTGATTCCCATGCCTGTGCCTGTTTGTGCTTCCATGTGATTCTAAGTCGCCCTGTGTCTCTGTGTTTGCAGGTGTTCAGTGTGAGAAGCAGCTAGTGGAGTCTGGGGGAGGCCTGGTGCAGGCTGGGGAGTCTCTGAGACTCTCCTGTGCAGCCTCTGGATTCACCTTCAGTAGCTATGGCATGCACTGGGTCCGCCAGGCTCCAGGGAAGGGGCTGGAGTGGGTTTTATACATTAGTAATGATGATAGTAGTGACATATACTATTCAGACTCTGTGAAGGGCTGCTTCGCCATCTCCAGAGACAACACCAAGAAAATGATGAACCTGCAAATGAGCAGCCTGAGAACCGAGGACATGGCCCTGTATTACTGTTCAAGATACACAGTGAGGGGAAGTCAGTGTGAGCCCAGACACAAACCTCCCTGCAGGCAAGGCTGTGAGCACCAGTAGGCAATCAGGTTCCCTGAACAGAAGGACCTTCCCAGCAGCAGTTGCCTTTGGAGGTTTGGGCTGGTTCCTGTGTGATTTCCTCCTCCTGTCACAGTTTACCTCACAGAACCTCTGGGTCCTGATTCTGCACTTACCTCTGACGTCTCTGAGTGAGAACATCTGTTGAAAACAGACACAACTTCCTCACATGGACAAACAGCAGTCTTTTCAGACACTCCTGTGCCAAGTAGCAGGCAATGATCAAATCTTCTGACCCAGGTCACCGAGATCCAACGAGGGGCTCTTCTGACTTCACAGGGCAGCGCAGCCCCATACAGCTCAGGGCCAAGCCAGCCAGCAAGAAGGATAAAGTACACAGCCGTATAAATATGTTATTTCTTCCTTCCCCCTGGACCTCGAGCTTTTTATTAACATAATTGTCCTAAAGCAAGTTGGTGACATACACTTCAAAGGCTAGAGTTTCATAGGGTAGGGTTTACAGAAGAATTGTAAGATTGGGGAATAGCCTACAGCTGTTCACGTGTTTGGCCAATAGGAGGCAATAATGTGTATATTAAGATGCTTTGCGTTGTCTGGCAGCAAACAAATATCCTATTCTGGTTTGGACAAGATGCTTTATAGCCATTGCAACCGACGATTACATATGTGGCTCAGCCCTTGTTGAGCCCCCAAGCTTCATCAACCTTTTGAAGAAACGCTTGTAATATGACATGCTGGAACTGGCTTCTAGCATAAATAGATACAGAGTAAAGCCTTTAAAATTGAGAATCGTTTCAGAATTAAAATTCTTAGCAGGTTAGGTGTAGAAGTGATGGACCTCAATATACTAAAAGCCACATTTGAAAGAGTTAACAAGTGTCATCATGCCACAAAGAGAAAAGGTCAAAGCTTTTCTTCTTATACCAGGGCCAAGACAAGGGCGCCCTTGAGACTATTTCTATTCCTCAAAACCAGAAGTTCTTGTCAGAATAAGTAGGCAAAAAAAGGACATTTCAAATGTTTAAAAGAGAGAGAAAGGAGTTAAAATGTTTCTCCTTATCTGTAAGCAGATGACAGGATCTTGTACATAGAAAACACTAAAAACTGTATGAGAAGCTAATAGAACTAGAATTCAGGAAAGATGTAAGATACGAAACCAACACATACATAGCTGGTGCTCCTGCTCCCTCTCAACAGAGTATCTTCATGGCTCCGGGAAACATGTGGCTGCTTCAGAGGAAAATGAGGAGAGGAAACGTGAACTGGCTACACAACACAGAGAGGACAACCCAATGAGACAAGGACCCGGGATGTGTGAGTGTCATTGGTCTTGGTTGATCCCCCCTCATGTTCCCAGGGAGCTTTCCCCCAATGGTGCACTGGGTCAGGTGCGGGTTCCAGTTGACCCCCATCCTGTGGGGACAGTGGTCACAAGGATCACATTCAGACATGAGCTCTCTAATAACAAGATTTTCATCACCTATACTTAATTATTCCTAAACCATTTCTGACAACTTCTCCTCAACACACCTGGTCATGACAGAGGTTCTTCTAGGTCCCAATGAATGAAACCGGATCTAAAACAGAGTCTAGAGAATGAACACCACAAAGGAGGCAGTGTGGCTGCTACACGTCCAGCACCAAACTGCCCTGAAGGAATAAGACCCAGGAGCTCTGTCTGTGTCTCTCCAGTTCATGCTTCTGGCTCACAGGAATCCAAACAGATGCTTCACTTTCCCCAAAACTTTGTCCACTGGCTCTAGAGTCACATTTGGGTCTTAGTTTGTCCTCTGAATGCCCTGTTGCACAAAGAGTGTCAGGGGGAACTTCTTGTCTCCTGTACATGAACTTCCTTCTCTTTTACTTTTTTCTCAGGTGGTGAGAGCTGATATCCCTTGGTTGTCATTACTGATGACTATCAAATGCATCTCGCATTTTAAACCTCTTTTTCTTTATAAGATAAATTTCTCTCCTGGGTCTCTGTACAGGTCTCCTGTAGCAGGTGGGTCCAGAGAGAAGGACACAGGCCACATGCAGGGCTCACTAGTTCCACATGTGGACACTTGAACAAGCTTCAAACCTACTTAGAATTTTGTATTTAGTTATTGAAATGTTATAGTGACCACAATCCTTCTACAGAACACTCTCACCTGCATGGAGGCACTGCCATCCCTGTAGGTCTTCCACCCAGAGCTCCATATATAGCAGAAGGGCATGCAAATAGGGCCCCCTCTACTCATAAAAAACAGCCCCAGCCCTGCACCTCTGAAACAGGAGCCCAGCCTTGGGATCACAGGTGTTCCCATTCCCTGATCAGGACTCAACACAGACCACTCACTATGGGGTCTGTGCTCAGCTGGGTGTTCCTTGTGGCTCTTTTAAGAGGTAATTTATGGAGAACAAGAGACACTTTGTATGTGAGTGGACATGAGTGATAGAAACAGTGGACATGTGAGCATTTCCTGACCAGAAGTTCTCTCTGTTTGCCAGTATCCAGTGTGAGGAGCAGCTGGTGGAGTCTGGGGGAGGTGTGGTGCAGCATGGGGGGTCGCTGAGACTCTCCTGTGCAGACTCTGGATTCACCTTCAGTAGCTACTACATGAGCTGGGTCTGCCAGGCTCCAGGGAAGGGGCTGGAGTGAGTCACATATACTAATCCTGGTGGTGGTAGCACATACTACGCTGACTCTGTGAAGGGCCGCTTCACCATCTCCAGAGACAACGCCAAGAACATGCTGTACCTGCAAATGAGCAGCCTGAGAACCGAGGACACAGCCCTGTATTACTGTGCAAGACTCACAGTGAGAGGAAGTCAGTGTGAGCCCAGACACAAACCTCCTTGAGAAGACAGCAGGGCTGGGCTGCAGGGAGTGCCCTGGACACAAGGGGGTGCTCAGTACCCAGAGCACAGAGAGCAGCCCCAGGAGCAGGGGCAGAGGGAGGTGGGAGGAAAGGGCCTTCCTGTTTGGCTCAGGGATTTCCTCTGAAGCTCTCAGCTGCCTCCAGGGAGGGCTCTTCCTTCTCATGTTCTCACTGCAGACAACAGTGAAGAAGGGCATTGTGTTTGCAGGGCAGCGGTGAGAGGGACTCTCCTTCACCAAGTCTCCTTCACAAATTCTAAAAGTGGCTTTTTTCACACTTCATTGTGTTGCTGATGAGTGTGAACTCCGCAGCTGGGTGGCTGGGATTGGGCTGTGTGCACAGCTCTGCATGCCTCCCTTGGGGGCTCAGCTCCCTCAGTGTTTGACTCTCCATGTGCCCTCCGCCTCTTGATTCCAGGAAGATCACAGGCCCTCCCTCTGCTGAAAGACCTGAGCTTACTCAGGGTTGAGGACCTCACCTATTCTCTCTTGTTCTACATTGGCCCCAGAAGAGCTGTCAGCTCAGTGCACCAAACACAGGGAGCCCCTCATCCACCCACACGAGGGCCCTGCTGTCCATCAGGAAGCAGTGCTGATCCCAGGGCAGGTACAGGTGACCCTGAGAGCTGGGATGTGCATCATCGAAGTCCTCCTCCACCTTCCCTCCTGGAGCCAAGGTTTTCCAGCTTCACTGTGGTGACATGTGCATTGGAGTATGTTGGAAGCCAAGGAGCATCCATGGGACTCCCAGTGTCTATACTATGCTCTTACTACTTGGCCAGGAGACACAGAGTCACACAGTCACATAGTCACAAACAAAGATTCCAACACACACACACACACACACACACACACACACACACAGTCACACACTCATCTCCAGAAAAGACACGCATTCACACATGAACAGTGGTATAAAATCGTTCATGTCGTTTCACACTGTACTTTATGTATTTTATATAAAAAAATGTGGTTCTATTTAATTCTCTTTGATACCATATGAAATAAGTGGTGCTCAAGCAACTATTATTTCAACAATGACCACATCCTGTGAAGATCAATAGGTGTTTTTCTCAGTCCACTTAATAGGAGTTCAAATTAGGAATTTAATCCAAACTTTGCTAAATACCTACAAAAGTAAAAAAATATAACTGAAGTAATAGTGAAGACCTCCCACCAAGTGAACTCAATAATGAACTGGCATAGAAACCAACCAATGAGAATCAAATATGGGTACTGTGGGGATCCAATGGCTGTCTAGGAATCGGAGCTCTTAAAATAGACTGGCATAGAAACTGACCAATCAGAACCAAATAATGGTGATCTGAAGAATCAATAGCTGCTTTGAGGTGGAGCTTCTGACACTGACTGGCATAGTATCAGACCAATGAGAACCAAATGTGATGCGGTAGGGAGCTAATATCTGCCGAGGTGGAAGAGCTTTTGGTGTTGGCATAGGAACCAATCAATCAGAACCAAATTGGCCTGCAGAGGAGGGCAGTTGGGGACAAACAGGCCAGCAGGGGAGGGCATTTAGGGGCAATCAGGCAGGCAGGCAGGTGAGCAGTGAGGAGCCACTGGTCCCAGATTCTGAGACGGATTTCTGCCTGCTGGCAAAGAGATATCTTGTAAAGGTTTCCAGATTGGAGAGGGTGCAGGGTGAGTTGAGGGAACCCCTCTACCATGCTATCAAAATCCATGGAAACAGAGCCTCATTGATTTTACCCCCAAGGACTCACTGATTGTTCCCACATTCTACTTCCTGACAACGTCCTACTGACCAGAGCCCAGGTGCATAGGGAGCTCCGTGAATCCTAAAAGGGCAGGGACATCCAGGCAGCATAGTTCAGTAGTTGAGCATCAACCAAGGAACCAGAAATTCTGTTGGATTCCCAGTCAGGTCATATGGCCAGGATGCGAACAACATCCATTGTGTGAGGCATGAAGGAGGCAGCCAATCAAAGATTATCTCTCATCATTGATGTTTCTATCTCCGTATCCCTCTCCCTTCCTCTCTAACATCACTCAAAATATATTTAAATAAATAAATAACTGAGAATGTTGCAGGATTGATTCGCAGTATAGATACATATGGGAGGCAACTGATCTATGTTTCTCTTTCACATCAGTGTTTCTGTCTTTCCTTGTCTCTCTTTCCTTTCCCTCTAAAAATCAATGAACATGTCCTAAGGTGAGGGCAGAGCAAAGAAGGCTCCATTGGCTCAGGGTTGACCCAACTCGGGACCCAAGAAATCACTGGTTAGATCCCTGGTGTGGGCACTTGATGGGGTTGTGGTCTTCACCCCCAGAGGGAGCCAGGCAGGAGGCAGCCAATCAATGATTCTCTCTAATGGATGTTTCTATCTTTCTATGCTGCTCCCTTCCTCTTTTTCTAAAAATCAAGAAAATTCTAATTATCTGTACCTATATCTATATCTATCCTTACTCTATCTCTATCTCTATCTCTATCTCTATCTCTATCTCTTTCTCTCTTTCTACCTCTACCACTACCTCTATCTCTATCTCTATCATCTATATGTATATGCATATGTATATATATGTATATGTATATCTATATATCTATTTCTGTATATATATGTCTATATCTATATCTATATCTATATCTATATCTATGTCTATGTCTATATCTATATCTATATCTATATCTATATCTATATCTATATCTATGTCTATGTCTATATCTATATCTATATCTATATCTATATCTATATCTATATCTATATCTATATCTATATCTATATCTACATCCATGGAAGGAGAGTCACATTAATATTATCCCAAAGGGGTTACTGATTGTTCCCACATCTTACTTCCTGACTATCTCCTGTAGCACAGGCCCTGGTGTGGAAGTAGAGGTCCCTGGGCATGATGACCAGGACACTAGGTTCTCTGAGTGTACAGTCAGCAGAAGAAGCCCCTGAGACCGTGATCTCCCTCACTTCTTGCCCTTTCTATATGCAGACAACTCCCCTATGCAAATGCCCACACAGCCACCAGACACACACCCAGTTAGCGTCCACTTAAATGCAGGCCTGCTCACCCTGGAGAATGCTTTCTGGGGGACGAGGACCTCACCTACAAGACATGACTTTCCTGTGGCTCTTCCTCTTCCTGCTGTCAGCTCCCAGATGTGAGTGACTCAGGGCTTAGACATGGGGAGATGAGGACCCTGCATCTGAGCCCTGGACTCACTGTGTTCTCTCTGTCCCAGGTGTCCTGTCCCAGGTGCAGCTGCAGGAGTCGGGCCCAGAACTGGTGAAGCCCTCGCAGACCCTCTCCCTCACCTGCACTGTCTCTGGTTACTCCATCACCAGTGGTTACTACTGGGGCTGGATCCGCCAGCCCCCAGGGAAAGGGCTGGAGTGGATGACAAGCATATATAGCAGTGGGAGCACTTACTACAGCCCCTCCCTCAAGAGCCGAACCTCCATCTCCAGAGACACATCCAAGAACCAGTTCTCCCTGCAGCTGAGCTCCGTGACCACTGAGGACACGGCCATGTATTACTGTGCAAGACACACTGTGAGGGGAAGTCAGTGTGAGCCCAGACAAAAACCTCCCCAAGGAGACAGCTGGGCTGGGCTAGGCTGCAGGGAGCGTCCATGACCAGAAGGAGGCGCTCAGGACCCGCACAGGGCCCAGATTAGGAGCAGGTGGAAGGTTGAGGAAAGACACCATTTCCTGCTCCGTTTTAAAATAGATTTGCCCACAGACTCAGCCAGGGAGCACACAGGAAACCCTGTCCTAGGTCTAATTTTAGGGATTGTGTTTGTGAACAAAAAAGGGGGCTCTTTTCTAAGGACAAAGGGGCCACATGCTAACCTGACAAGCTCAGGGGAGGCCTGCAAGGCATTTCTACCAACTCTGAGACCTCACATAACCAAAAATGATGGTCTGAAAATTATACATTTAACTACACACAGGGTATGGTGGGTAATCATGTCCTTGGCCAATGTTTTCTCTGACAAAGATCAACTTAGATCTTTTCTAAGACCATTTGCCTTTTTCCCTCTAAGATAATATATTGGTGAAATGACTGTGTAACTAGTAACTTCCACTTTTTCTCAGTAACGCTCAGGGCACAACAAATGGCACCCAGATATCCCCTCAATGTAATTATCATCAAGTTAATAGTCAGCTGTTAATTATCTTAAACTCTCCTGTATCCATCCTGTAAAAGATGCACCTGTCCATCATTTAACTTTGTACCCTATCCCAGAGATCTCCCTGCTTTGCTTTCTCCCACCTCCTTAATCTATCACCAATGAATTTCATGTAACCCCTCTACATCCCTTCCTTTGATTGCAATGTTTAAACTCAGATGTAACCTGCCATTCTACAGAGCATTATCTCAATTCACTGATGTTCTGCTTCCCAATACTTTGGCTCAAATAAACTCACAAAATACTTTACAGGTCTGATTTTTAAGTTAACAGTCATTTCTTTTTCACTGCTGCATAGTATTCCATGGTGCAGAGGTACCACGATTATCCAATCATCTGCTGATGGGCACTTAGGCTGTCTTCAAAGCTTAGCTGCTGTAAATTGCACTGCTATGAGCATAAGGGTGTATGCATTCTTTCTGATAAGTGTTTAATGTCTCTATCGATGTATTCATAAAAGTGGGATCACTGGGTCAAATAGGAATTCCAATTTTAATTTTTTTGAGGAAACTCCTACTGTTTTTCCATAATGGCTGCCCCAGTCTGCATTGCAAATTGACTAGCTAAACTGATGAACAAAAGTAGACCCAGAGACATGGAAGCTTGAACAGACCACGGAACCTAAGAGGGAATGCAGGGGAGAGTGGGTGGGAAGAGATCAACCAATGAACTTGTCTGCATATATGCCTGGTGAGGGAATGGGAGTGAGCAGCGAGAGGATAATGAACAGTATAGGGGGACCTATGTTATATTTCAACAATAAATATTAGGAAGAGAGAGAGGAGAGAAAGGAGAGAGAGAGAGAGAGAGAGAGAGAGAGAGAGAGAGAGAGAGAGGAGAGAGAGAGAGAAATAAGATAAAGAAGAGAAGAGAAGAGAAGAGAAGAGAAGAGAAGAGAAGAGAAGAGAAGAGAAGAGAAGAGAAGAGAAGAGGAGTGAGGAAGGGAGAGGAGGGGCGGGGAGGGGTGGGGAGGGGAGGGGAGGGGTGGGGAGGGGAGGGGAGGGGAGGGAAGGAGAGGAGAGGAAAGGAGAGGAGAGGAGAGGAGAGGAGAGGAGAGAACCCCCTGCTCAGTATCCTGTCACCCAGTACCCACCTTGCTCTCTCCCACCTGCATGTCACTCATCACCTTTCTTCCTTAACTTCAAATGCACAAACGCAGCTGCAAATTGTTATTCTCTGGAGCATTGGAGGTCTTGCTCCCCAACAGTTGTCATCAGTTTGGCCCCAATTAAATCTTACCAAATTTTCTATACATGTTAGGACATTTCTTACATCAAAATATTGTCTTTTCATCTTTTACAAGACGTGTTCATACACGTTTTTTGTCTGTGTGCAGAGGGATGTTCACACAATTATGGAACACCTACTACTGTTATAGAATTCAACCAGTGACCAAAAACCCACTCATTTCCAGATGCATTAGTGCCATGACTGAGGGGAGCCTGTGTCCAAATTCTGAGCAAGCCAATATGGAGGAAGAATCTTTCTATTTATACCCTCTGGTTTCTTTGTCCCCCAAATATGGATCAGACTTCTGGAACTTTTGGGGGCTTTGCAGAAAGCCCCGTGTGCTGGGGTGGGGGCTCTATGACCACCCAAATACCTGGCCTGGCGCCAGCACTGATAACCCCTCTGGGGGTTGTGTATGGCTCATGGGTTATGGCCTCTGTAACGTGGATTGTTTAGATAAACAGATCTTGCAAGACCAGATAATTAAGGAAAAGGCATTGACTAGAATACAGACTAACAGGGATGTGCATTAGGGATTCTGATTGACTCAGTACAGAGTCAGGCTGCTGGTCTCCGACATTCTTTCACAAATGTCTTATTTTCCTCGTCACGACCTCCACAGGATGAATTCTAAGGAGTTTACACCCTTTGGTGAGAGCACTGATGCTCCAAGCACTGAGCCACAGCAGCCAGGGCTCATGTTTTCAATGATGGAAACTCTCCCACTTTGAGGGGCTGAAAAACGGGCATTTGCACATGCACAGCAGAGAAGTTGAGGGAAATGTGTGCTTTTAGGAAGCAGCTGTGTGTTTGTGAGTGGCAGTAGGTTAGAGAAAGAGGCTACAACCACAGCATCCAGCCCAGCCTCTCCGGCCTCCTCACGTGTACACGCTGGAGGTTTTATAGGGGCAGGAATGGACTGCTGGGGGAACTGGCTAGAATTTTATGACATAGTAATCCTGCTCTGTTTACCGTGATGGTTTATTCTGATTAAAGAAGCACATTCTAGCCTGGCTGGCAGTTGCAGGGGGACCTGGGACTCACCTGGAGTGCAGCCCTTCCTCCCCCCAGGGGCTGCCTGTTGTCCTGGAAAGATGAACAACTTCACTGCAGGAACAGAGTAGCAGCCCCTTGAAGATCCAGCCCTCTGCTCCCTGTCCACAGCCCTTCACCATAGCCCATGGTTCCTTCCACGGAATCTTCATCCTTTCACTCAATGTGAGCAGCTGCTAAGGGCAGCACAGCAGGTTTTGTGGATGACCCACTGCTCTCCCTTATTGCCAGCAGCATTGGAATGAATGCCTGTATGTGATTCCACCCCATCTCTGCTCATCTGTTTCAGGTACTCACCAGGCAGCATGGACCATGCACAGATCGATCACATATTTGCGTGTGTGAAATATGATTGCGGAACACAAGAAGGAGAATCTTTCAGTCTCAAATTAAAGCTTCATTCAATGCACATTCTTATCCCAAACCCCAGAAAGACAACATGGTCCATGGCGGTGAAGGAGAGCGAGAGGAGGCCCCATCCACGTGTCTCTGGGGCAGCACTCCTAGGTCCTCATCAAACCCCCGAGGAAGGAGGGCTCTCAATCTTGAAGCTGCTCAAAAGGAATGGGGTCAAAGAGATGGGTTTCAAGAAAGGAGGGAGGGAGAGCAGGTCAGGACGGGTTCCCCTGTGGCCAGCATCCTTGAGTCCTTTCCCATCTGGGGTCGCCCCTAGGATGACAAGGTCAGGCATGCAGCCCAGGTCACAGCTGCACCTTATATGCAGACTCCATGCAAATGGGGCTCTCCTCCTGCTCATAAAAGGGGGCCCTTGCCTGGCATGTTGGGGAGAACCAGAACCCAAGCACTTGAGACAGGACCCAGCAGCACTACCATAGACTTGGTGCCTAGCTGCGTTTTCCTCCTAATCATTTCTCAAGGTCATTGTCAAGAGTGGGGAACGCTGAGCACTGTACCTATGCCTGTGCTTCCATGTGATTCTAAGTGCCCCTGTATCTCTGTGTTTGAAGGTTTCCAGTGTGATGTGCAGCTATTGGAGTCTGGGGGAGGCTTGGTGCAGCCTGGGGGGTCTCTGAGACTGTCCTGTGCAGCCTCTGGATTCACCTCCAGTAGCTACTTCATGTACTGGGTCCGCCATGTTCCAGGGAAGAGCTTAGAGTGGGTCTCACACATTAGTGGTGATGGTAGTACTCACATATACTACGCTGACTCTGTGAAGGGCCGCTTCACCATCTCCAGAGACAATGCCAAGAACACTCTGTACCTGCAAATGAACAGCCTGAGAACAGAGGACACAACTCTATTACTGTACAACACACAGTGAGGTGAAGCCAGTGTGAGCCCAGACACAAACCTCCCTGAGGAAACAGCTGGGATGGACTGCAAGGAGTGTCCAGGACAACAGAGGGTGCCCAGGACCCACAGCACAGAGAGCAGCCCCAGGAGCAGGGACAGAGGGAAGTGGGAGGGAAGGGCCTTCCTGTTGGGCACAGGGATTTCCTCTCAAGCTCTCAGCTGCCTCTCTGAAGGGCTCTTGCTTTTTCTCTGAGGCTCTCATTTCCTGCTTTCTCACTGCAGACCCCAGAGGAGGAGGTAACACTGCTGCTGTCAGATGACATGTGGGCAGTGATGCGGATTCTCCTCACCACGTGACACTGTACATAGAAAACCAAAACACTGGACCAAAAAACTACTGGATTTTAGAAATGAATTCGGAAATGTACCAGAATATGAAATTAACAGCCTAAACAAATGATACTTTTATATACCAATAGCGAATTCTCAGAAAAGGAAACCAAAACAACAATCCCATTTACCATTGCATCAAAAAGTTATGATTCTTAAGAATAAACTTAAGCCAGCAGGTAAAAGACTTGTACTGATAAAAATACAGGATACTGAATAAAGAGATAAAGGAAGATATAAAGAAGTGGAAAAATATACCTTAATCATGGATTGGTAGAATTAACATCATTAAAATGTCCATATTAATCAAAGCACTCTAAAGCTTCAATGTAATCCCTATAAAAATAGCAACTGCATAGAACCACCAAGATGGTAGCATAGGTAAATACCTGTGCTTGCTGCCTCTCACAATCACATCAAAACTCCAACTAAAAGAGTAAACAAATATCACCCAGAACCATGGGAAAACTGGTGATTGGAAGTTCTAATACCAGAAGGAAAGAAAAAAGCTCATTGAGGCTAGTAGGAGATGCTTAGGTGTGGAAGTACGGAGGTTCAGAGGGTGCGCTATTGTGGGCTTTTTTTTTTTTCCAATAATGAGGTAGATAAAAGCTCCTGACTGCTCTGACCTCCGGTTCCAGGTGGGGCCCAGACTCATATCAGGAGAAACTAGACTGTCAGGTATCAGGCAGGAAGGGGAGGGCAGCTTTCTCTCTGAGATGCTTGCAATGGTCATTGTTCCTGCAAGGTGCTGCCTGACAAAGAGTCCCAAGAACTTCTCTGGGGCAGGGTGTTCTGGCAGCCATTGCTGTTTGCTCAGCCCTGGTGATTCCCTGAAACCCCGCCCCACCCAACTTATAACCCCACCCAACCTCAGGGTATTAACTTTCCATATAAATGGCCTGTTCTTTTACAACCTAAGACCTAACAAACTGCAGCTGGGTCAGAGAGCTCCAAAACTTCTAAATGAAAGCCTAAAACCCAGCAGCAGCCTGCCTTGCTTCACAGCTGGGACTTATCTGGGCACTTCTAAACCCCAGACAAAGAGGAGGAATCTGCACATTTCTCTGTAGCTCCTGCTGGGTGGTATCAGGCAGGGGCTGGCTTTGCACCTCCTTGGAGATTCATGAGCTACTGTACCCAGTGGTCAATGTGAGAGCATACCAGATTACAACTCTACACATGCATAAACAACACACTCAAGGTGCAGAGTCAGTGAGCACCAAAGCCCCACTGAAACAAGTCTGTCCCATAAGGGTGTCTATAGCAAAAAAACTTCTCCCATTGAAGACACAGTGGGTCCTCACAGCCTATTGGCCTGGAGGTCAATTCCTCCCAGTGATACCAATAGTAACCAAGGCTTACCTATAACAAAACTGTGCATACAGCCCACAAAGAGGTTTACCTATAAGGTCCACCTCAGGTAATTGAGGAGACTGAGCCACTGGGCTCTATAGGACACCTAGCACACAAGCCACTCTATCAACACAGGGAAGCAGCCAAAATGCAGACAAAGAAATAGGCCACAAACCAAAGAAATGGAAAAAAGCACACTATAGGATATAGAGTTCAGAAACATGGTTATAAGGTTACTCTAGATCTTCTAGAAACCTCTGAAAAATTTAGTGAGACCCTCAAAAATATGAAAAAGGACCAATCACAAATTAAGCATACACTGCCTGAAATAATATTCAGAGATCCAATAGCAGACTAGAGGATCCCAAAAATGAAGTTAAAGATTTGAAATATTAAGAAGCAAAAAATATCCAACTAGAAAAGAAAAAAGGAAAAACAATCCAAAAATATGAAGATAATGTAAGGAGCCTCTGGGATAACTTCTAGCATACCAAAATCCAAATTATGGGAGTGCTAAAAGAAGAGAGAGAGCAAGATATTGAAAACCTATTTGAAGAAATAATGACAAAAAACTTCCTTTACCTGGTGAAATAAATACATTTACAAGTCCCAGATATCAGAGAACCACAAACAAGAATAATCCAAAGAGGATCCCACCAAGACTATCATAATTAAAATGCCAAAGGCAAAACACAAAGAGAGAATGTTAAAAGCAGCAAGAGAAAAACAGTTATTTACCTACAAGGGATTGCCCATACGACTGTCAGCTGATTTCTCAATAGAAACTATGCAGGCCAGAAGGGAGTGGCAAGAAATATTCAAAGTGATGAACAGCAATAACCTACAACCAAGATTACTCTAAACCAGTAAATCTATCATTTAGAATTGAAGCTCAGATAAAGAGCATCCAAATAAGAATAAACTAAAGAAGTTCATCACCATCAAACCAGTACCATATGAAATTTTTTGGCCTCAAAGATAACATTCCTATGAAATTACTGGGTAACTTGTAACTTCCCTTTATTTTCCAAACCCCTCAGGGCACAACAAATATCACCAGAATGTTCTCTCATTGTTATTGTTAGCAAGTTAATCATCAACGTTTAATTATCTTAAACTCCCCTGTATCCATTTTTGTAAAAGATGCACCTGCCCATCATTTCACTTTGTACCCTATCACAGAGGTCTCCCCGCTTTGCTTCCTCCCAACTCCTTAATCTATCACCAATGAATGTCATGTAACCTCTCTACATCCCTTCCTTTGATTGCAATGTATATACAGATGTAAACCCCTATCTCTGGAGCAGTATCTCAATTCATTGAGGTTCTACTACCAGGCATATGTCCACAGTTCGGCTCAAATAAACTCACAAAATTCTTTACAGGTCTAATTTTTTTTTTTTACTTTAACAATTCTTTCTTTTTCACAGCTGCATAGTGTTCCATGGTGTAGATGTACCACAGTTATCCAATCATCTGCTAATGGGCACTTAGGCTCTTTACAAAGCTTAGCTGTTGTAAATTGCACTGCTATGAGCATAGGAGTGCATGCATTCTTTCTGATGCGTGCTTTGGGTTTCGTAGGATGTATTCCTGGAAATGGGATGACTGGGTCAACTGAAATTTCCATTTTTAATTTTTAGATGGAAATTTATATTGTTAATATTATGGCTGGCAGAGTCTGCATTGCTAATGGATCAAATAAACTGATGAACAAAAGTAGACCCAGGGACATGGATGCATGAACAGACCATTGGAACCTCATCGGGAAGGCAGAGGAGGATGGTTGAGAAGAGATCAACCAATAGACTTGTCGGCATATATGCCTCACCTGGACACAGACAATAGGATGCTGAGGGCCTGGGGAGGGAACTGGAGTGAGCAGAGAGATGATAATGGGGAGGAGAGAGGACCTATGTAATACTTCAACAATAAAAATTTGGAGAGGAGAGAGAGGATAGAGAGAGAGTGAGAGAGAGAGAATCTTCTGTTCATTATCCTGTCACACAGTCCCCACCTTGCTCTCTCCCACCTCCATGTCACTGCTTTCCTTCCCTCCTTAACTTCAAATGCACAAACGCAGCTGCAAACGGTTATTCTCCAGGGCATTGGAGGTCTTGCTCCCCAACAGTTGTTGACAGTTTGGCTCCGATAAAATCTTATCAACATGCTCTCCATGTTTGGGCATTTCTTACATCAATGGATTGTCTTCTCTTCATTTGCCACACATGTTCACACACGTTTCTTCCCATGTGGAGAGGGAGGTGCACACAGTTATAAAAACCTGCTGCCTCCACAGGATGATGGTGGGGACTCTAAAGAGTTCACACTCGTTGGTGTGGTCTTGACCTCCAACCTCTGAGCCCACCAGCCAGGCTCCATGTGTAAATGATGGAAACTCTCACACTGTGAAAGGCTGGGAAACAGGGCTTTTTCACAGGAACAGCAGGGAAGTTGAGGGAAATGTGTCCTTTCAGGAGGCCGCTGTGTGCTTGTGAGAGTGGCAGCAGGTTAGAGACAGAGGCTGTGGCCACAGCGTCCAGCCCAGCCTCTCCTGCCCCTCACTTGCATTTTAGATTTTGTGGAGGATCTGATTGAGGAATGTAACAAGGAGAATCTTTCAGTCTCAAAACAAAATTTTCATTCAATGCATATTCTGATTCCCAAATCCCAGGAAAAAAACATGTCCCACGGCGGGTGAAGGGGAGAGAGAGGAAGCCCCATCCACGTGCCTCTGGGGAGCACCCCTGGGTCCTCCTCAAAACCCCAGGAGGGAGGACTCTCAATCCTGGAAGCTGCCCCCAAAGTAATGGGGTAAGGGTGAAGGGTCTCAGGAAAGGAGGGATGGAGGGAGGGTCACGAAGGGACCCCTTGTGGCTAGCATCCTTGAGTCCTTTCCCATCTGGGGTCGCCCCTAGGATGACAAGATCAGCATACAGCCTATGTCGCAGTTGCACCTAATCTGCAGACTCCATGCAAATGGGGCTCTAATCCTGCTCATAAAAGGGGGCCTTTTACAGGAATGTTGGGGAGACACCCAGAACCGAAGCACCTGAGACAGGACCCAGCAGCTCCACCATGGACTTGTTGCCAAGCTGTCTTTTCCTCCTGAACATTTCTCAAGGTCATTGTCAGGAGTGGGGAGCGCTGAGCCATGTGCCTGTGACTCTTTGTGTTTCTATGTGATTCTAAGTCTCCCTGTGTCTCTATGTTTGCAGGTGTCCAGTGTGAGGTGCAGCTGGTGGAGTCTGGGGTCGGCCTGGTATAGCTTGGGGGGTCTCTGAGACTGTCCTGTGCAGCCTCTGGATTCTCCTTCAGTGGCTATGACATGAACTGGATCCACCAGGCTCCAGCAAAGGCCCTGTTGTGCGTCTCATACATTAGAAGTGGTAGAGGTTAACTATACTACGCTGACTCTGTGAAGGGCCGCTTCACCATCTCCAGAGGCAACGCCAAGAACACGCTGTACCTGCAAATGAACAGCCTGAGAATCAAGGACATGGTCGTGTATTACTCGGCCAGACACATAATGAGGGGAAATCAGTTTGAGCCTGGACACAAACCTCCCTGAGGAGGCAGCAGGGCTGGGCTGCAGGGAGCGTCCAAGACACCAGGGGGCGCACAGGGCCCACAGCACACAGAAGGGCATCAGGAGCAGAGGCAGAGAGAGGGGGAGTGAAGGGCCTTCCTGTTGGGCTCAGGGATTTCCTCTCAAACCCTCAGCTGCCTCCAGGGAGGGCTCTTCCTTCTCATGTGCTCACTGCACACAACAGTGAAGAAGGGCATTGTGTTTGCAGGTGACATGGCAGCAATTACAGGGACTCTCCCTCACCAAGTCTTTTATTTTCTGTGTCTCTTTCTCTACAAGGAGACCATCCTCAGGGCTCTCATTGTCCTGTGTTTGGGAAACATTCCCACCAAGAGAGACCCCAGTGCAACCCAGGCCCCTGTGTGCTGACCTCAGTCTCCTACTCCCACCTTTCTCTCTCACAGGCTCACCTACCCCAACCTTTCCCTCTCACAGACCCACCTGCCCCCACCTTTCCCTCTCACAGGCCCTCCTGGTGCCATGGCACCGATGGTCATCTCCCAGGACGAACCACCACAGTGCCCATACTCCCTACCACATGCTTCCCCCCTGGTCCTCATTCACTTGGGTGGATGTGCAAACCCACCCCAACGTCTGGCTCAATCATCACAAAACCTTGTGTCTTATTTGCTTTGTTTCCTGATGAAGGGGACCCTGTGGTTACAGATATGTCCCAGCAGATGGTTTAGGGTGACCTCCATGTCAGCACCCTTATATCCCTCATCCCCACCTTATCCATCTGCAAAGTCCTGTCAGGTAAGGTCAGCCACAGGCTCCTGCAGTGAGAACCTGGATGTTCCTGAGATCAAGGTCAGGGCTTCCAAGGCACTTCAGGAACCTGGGGATGGATTTCCTTCCTGAGAGCTGCGAGTTGTGTGTGAGAGAGTGTGAGTGTTCATGTGTGTTCATGTGTGTGTGTGTGTGTGTGTGTGTGTGCGTGTGCACGTGGTAATCTCTTTGGAATTGAGCCATGACACCCGTCTGTCTGGATGCAGGCACAGTAGTTTGGACCTCACATGGAACCTGGGACTTGGGTTAGTCTTCAAGCCAATGCTTTCTCTCCTGAAGGACTCTAGATGTGATGTGTGGCTATTTCAGGGCAGAGAGAGGCAAATGGAACTGGTTGACAATGAGGGAATCACAGCACAATGAAGGAACAGCCCTGGAGGTGTGCCTGCTCAGACATGGTGAATTCCCATCCATGGTAATTCCCCTCCAGGCTCAGAGTGGCTTTTCCCATGTTGCACATGGTCCATCCAGTGAATGGGCTTCTGGGCCCAGGGTCACCCATCATGTAGGAGCATGGTGACAGCACAGCCCAGGGCCACATTTAGACTCGAGGAGGCACTGGAGAGGGAGGACACTGTGCCTCTAAAATGAGCTGCTGATGAAGCAGGAAAACCTCACATGCCCTCCCTCTCTTGGATAGAACCATGTCACGTGACCACATGGACACAGACCCTGATGGTGAGAACAAGGCAGAGCCAACAAGGCTGACCAGGTTTTGATGATATTAGATCCATCAGCTTCAATAACCGGCAGATTCCTGGGTGACTTATTCATTCTGTAATAATGAACAGAGAAAAATAATTCTCTTCATATAAAATTATTTTTATATATTCCTTCATGTCATTGATTTATATCAAAACTTTTTATAATTACAGTTGGCCAAGAGACATAGGAAAAATGCTCAAAGTCAGTGACCCTCAGAGAAATGCCAATTAAAAGGACAGGAGGTATCAGTTCACACTGGTCAGAATGGCTACCATCAACAAAACAAAAAATGACAAGTGCTGGTGAGGGTGTGGAGCAAAGGGAACCCTCCTACTCTGCTGGTGGGAATGCAGGCTGGTGCAGCCACTATGGAACACAGAATGGAGTTTCCTCAAAAATTAAAGATGGGACTGCCATTTGACCCAGTGGACCCACTTTCAGTTATATATCCAAAGTGACCCCAATTGCCATTCACAAACAATGCATGCACCCCTATGTTCATAGCAGTACAATTTACATTCGCTAAGATCAGAAAACAGCCCTTGTGTCCATGAGTAGCTGAGTGAATAAAAAGCCGTGATACATTTATGCCAAAGAATACTAAGCAGCAGTAAAAGAGAAGGATCTCATACCCTTTGGGAAAGCATGGAGGGACCTGGAGAGTGTCATGCTAAAGGTAGTAAGCCAGTCAGAGAAAGACAAGTATCACATGGTCTCACTCAAATGTGGAACATAATGAACAAAAGAAACTGATGAACAGAATGGATCCAGAGTCCTGGAAGCATGGAGCAGTCTGGGGAATCTCAGAGGGAAATTGTGGTAGGGTGGGTGGGTAGGAAGAGGTCAACCAACAAACTCATATGGACAGAGGCTTAATCCAGGGACACAGACAACAGGATGGTGAAGACCTGGGGCACCCGAGACGGGCTAGAAGGTGACAATGGGGGACATACATGTTGAAGGTATTACATGGGTAATACCTTTAACAATGAAGGTACAATTTAAAGAAAAAAGAATTAGGACTTGGACACTCAGACACCCACTGAACATGGTTCCTGTGTCACCATCTTCTCTCAGGTGGGGTCAAGACCTCAGCTATGAAATACTCTGCCTCATGAATATGCAAAAGAAAGGAGGCAGACCAAGTTAAATGTGGATAAGTCTTTGCCCTGAGGGCATCACCCACACCCACACCCTCCCCTACAGAAGTGCACCCAGCACAGCCCTCACCATGGGCTGCAGCTCTAGAACCCTCCTCCTGGTGGCCATGGCGACAGGTAAGGGGCTCTCGACCTGGTTAAGCAGGGTCCAGGGAGTGTGCAGGGGGATTCCACTGACTCCTGTCTCCTCCCACAGGTGTCCACTCCCAGGTGCAGCTGGTGCAGCCTGGGGCTGAGGTGAGGCACCCTGGGGCCTCCGTGAAGGTCTCCTGCAAGGCTTCTGGATACACCTTCACCAGCTACTACATGCACTGGGTGCAGCAAGCCCCAGGACAGGGGTTTGAGTGGATGGAGTGGGTTTACCAAGGAAGTGGAAACACAAAATATGCACAGAAATTCCAAGGCAGAGTATACATGACAGCAGACAAGTCCACAAGCACTGCCTACAAGGAGCTCAGCAGCCTGAAAGCCAAGGACACAGCCGTGTATTACTATGCAAGAGACACAGTGAGTGGTAGTCAGTGTGAGCCCAGACACAAAGTATCCTGAGGGAGACAGCAGGTCTGGGCTGCAGGGAATTTTTCAGGACACCAGGGGGCGCACAGGACCAACACAGGACCCAGAGCAGGAGCAGGTGCTTAGTTGAGCAAAGACACTATTTCCTGCTCTGTCTTCAAATAGTTTTGCTCACCGGCTCAGCCACAGAGCTCACAGGAAGCCCTGTCCTAGGTCTAGTTTTAGGGTTTGTGTTTGTGAACAAAAAGGGGGCTCTGTTATAGGGATTAAAGGGGCTTCATGCTGACCTGACAAGCTCAGCGGAGGCCTGCATGGCATTTGCACATACATACAAAGACCTAACATAACCACAAAAGATGGTCTGAAAATTAAACATGGAACTACACACAGGTTATAGTTTGTAGTCATATCCTGGCCAGTATTTTCCCTGCAAATACCAACTTAGATCTTTACTGAGCCCATTTGTCTTTTTGAGTCTAAAATAACATATTGGTGAAAAGTCTGGGTAATTTCTATCATCATTTTTTTTCTGGGACCCCTCAGCACACAACAAATGGTCCCAGAACATTCTCTCATTGTTATTGTTATCAAGTAAATTGTCAACGGTTAATTACATTAAGTATACTGTATCCATCTTTGTAAAAGAAGCACCTGTCCATCATTTCACAATGTACCCTATCCCAGAGTTTTCCCTGCTTGGTTTCTCAACCTCCTTAATCTATCACAATGAATTTTATATAACCCATCTACATCCCTTCCTTTGATTGCAATGTATAAACGCAGATGTAGCCCGCCATTCTAGAGTGTTATCTCAATTCATTGAGGTTCTGCTTCCAGGCATATGTTCACAGTTTGGCTCAAATTAACTCACAAAATTATGTACAGGTCTAAATATTTTTTTACGTTAATACTTCTTTCTTTTTTCACGGCTGCATAGTGTTCCATGGTGTAGAGTTACCACAGTTATCCAATCATCTGCTAATGGGCATTTAAGCTGTTTCCAATTCTTAGCTGCTGTAAATTTCATTGCTATGAGCAATTAGAGTGCATACATTCTTTCTAATGAGTGCTTTGGGTCTCTTAGGATATATTCCTAGAAGTGGGACCACTGGGTCAATCTGAAATTCAATATTTAATTTTTTGAGAAAATGACATATTATTTTCCAGAATGGCTGCCCCAGTCTGCATTGCTAATGGACCAAATAGGCCCAGAGACATAGAAGCATGAACAGACCATCAAACCTCGGAGGGAAGGCAGGAGAGGGTGGGTGACAATAGATCAACCAATGGACTTGTCAGTGAATATGCCTCACCCAGGGACACTGACAATGGGGTGGTGAGGGCCTGAGAAGGGAATGGGATCAAGTGGGACAAGGTTAATGAGGAGAAAAGTGGGAGCTATGTAACTCTTCAACAAAAGGATTGGAGAGAGAGGGGGGATGGAGATGAGAACCTCATGTTCACTCCCTGGCAGACAGCAGTGAAGAAGGGCACTCTGTTTGCAGGTGACATGGTGACAGGAAGTGTGGAGTCTCCTTCACCAAGTCCTTTATTTTCTGTTTCTCTTTCTCTTCAAGGAAACTATCCTCAGGGCTCTCCTTGTCCTGGGTTTGAGAAATGTTCCCACCAAGAGCAATCATTGTGCAGTCCAGGCCCCTGTGTGCTGATCTCAGGATCCTGTCCCCACCTTTCCCTCTTACAGGCCCACCTGTCCCCACCTTTCCCTCTCACTGGCCCACCTAACCCACCTTTCCCTCTCACAGGCCCACCTGTCCCCACCTTTCTTTCTCACAGGCCCGCCTGCTCCCACCTTTCCTTCTCACAGGCCCACCAAGGCCACCAGGACCAGGATCATCCCACAGGACCTCCCAACACAGCTCTCAGTCCTCCCTACTGGTTGAATGAAACACACAAGTGATTTGATCTAACAGACAGGCATAGGTAGAACTGGTCTGTATTTTCAATTTCTAGAGGTTAAGAAAGTAACAACATCTGCAGTGAGTAATACATGGAGTAAAACTAACACTGCAGATTAAACATAGGTGACTTCAAGAAGTCTAAGGAAACTCTCCTACATGGAACACAGAATAAATTTCCCACAAAATAGTCATGTCAGGAATGTAAGAGACAATGAAACAATCAAATATCTATAATAATAAAAGCATAATATGCAAATAGCCTGATGACCAAACAGCAGAACAATCTTCCAGACGACCACACTATGACACACATTGGAACCAGGCAAACCAATATGGGTGCAATGCGATTGGACGTGAGCCCCACCATTGCCCCATTATCGCTCTGCAGTGAGAGTGCCATTCTACTGGACAGTGACACTGTGGCAGTTTGGTGGCCAGCTAACGATCACCCCACAGAGGAAGGCCCAGACAAGCCAAGCGATCGCACCCCACGCCTATTTCCCGAAGAGGAAGGTGCCCCATGTTGGGGGAAGGGGGCAGAACCACACAGATGGCAAGCAGTGGCAGCAGCAGGGGCAGGTGCAGCTTCCCCAGCTGGAGGAAAGAAAGCTCCAATAGCCTCTGATCACAGGCCAGGTCTAGGAACCTTACCTGAGGGGTCCTGGATTATGAGAGGGTGCAGGCTGGGCTGAGTGACACCCCCTGTCCTGTGCATGAATTTCAAGCACTGGGCCTCTAATATATATATATATATATATATATATATATATATATATATATATATATAACATCCTAAACAACTGAATGACTGAACCACCATTTGACCGGTCACTATGAAGCACACTGACCACCAGGGGGCAAATGCTCAATGCAAGAGCTCCCTGTGGTAATCAATGTGCTCCCACAGCAGGAGCACTGCTCAGCTGAATAACAGAGGCCAGGCTTACAGCTAGTGAGTGCAGCTGCAGTGGCACAAGCCTGTCCCACCTCCATGGCAGCATGCTACCGAGCAATGGCTGGCACAGCAGGGACATGATCAGCTGGAGCGGCTTGGGATTTGACCCAGGATCAGCTTCCTCCCTGGCCACCTGCTGTTGGGTGCACTACTACATCCCTCGAAGGATGTCAGACTCCTGTTTTCCAGCCCTATGGCTGCAGGCCCCAGGGGGTCCTAAATTGCAAGAGGGCACAGGCCACTCTGAGGGACCATGCTGGTGCCTGCAACCCAGGTACGTGCCCTTGACCAGAATCAAACCTGAGATCCTTTGGTTCACAGGGATATGCTCTATCCACTGAGCCAACCCTCCAGGACTAGGACACCCTTTTTTCATTTTAATTAATCATGTCTTTATATTTAACTAGAAGCTCAGTGCATGAAATTTGTGCACAAATAGGGGTCCCTCAGCCCCGCCTACACACTCTGCATTTCAGAACCCCCTAAATCTATTTCTTATCTAGCTAATCTCTTCACATAAAAAAATAAATAACTAAACTATCGTCTAGGAAACACACTTTGAACAAATATCTTTACAATCTGTATTAAGTATTTTCATAGGATATCATTCTTTTTCTTTAAGAACTACTTAAAGTGGATGCAATGTGATTTTCATCCTTGAATCTGATTTTTTTCTTCCTGCTCTTGTAATAGCAAAGCTTATCCAATAAACATTTGCCCTTCAATGGCTTATAGTTGGTTCATTTTCAAGTTGTTAGTTAGTTCCCTGCTTTTTTTTCTTTTTTCAATAAATTTGGGTTGTGATAGTAAGCCTCACTTTTAATCAAGCCTTTGGTCATGATCGGTCTTTACAAGTTACTGCCCCGGGCTTTTATTATTAGGATAATATTTTATTGTTGAAAGTATCACATATGTCCGCCATTGTCACCCATTGACCCCAGCCTGCCAGCCAGCCCGCACCACCAATCAGGGCTGCATCTATCAATGATGGACGCTCTGCACAGTGAGAGGCTGGCAACAGGGCTTTGCATAGGAATCCCAGGGAAGTTGAGGGAAATGTGTGCTTTCAGAAGGCAGCTGTGTGCTTGTGAGAGTGGCAGCACGTTAGAGACAGAGGCTGCAGCCACAGCATCCAGCCCAGCATCTCCTGCCTCATCACAGGCATATGTTAGAGTTTTGTGGAGGATCTGATTGTGGAAAATAACAAGGAGATTCTTTCAGTCTCGAAATAAAAGCTTCATTCAATGTACATTCTTATTCCCAAACCCCAGAAAGGCAACAGGGCCCACGGCGGGTGAAGGAGAGCAAGAAGAAGCCCCATCCACGTGCCTATGGGGGAGCACTCCTGGGTTCTCATCAAAACCCCAAGAAGGTAAACTCTCAATCCTGGAAGCGGCCCCCAAAAGAATGGGCTCAAGGTGATTAGTCTCAGGAAAGAAGGGAGGGAGGGCTGGTTAGGATGGAAACCCCTGTGGCCATCATCCTTGAGTCCTTTCCATTCTGGAGTCGCCCCTAGGATGACAAGGTCAGGTATGCAGCCCAGATCACAGCTGCACCTTATATGCAGACTCCATGCAAATGGGGCTCTCCTCCTGATCATAAAAGGGAGGCCTTTCCCGGCATGTTGGGGAGACATCCAGAACCCAAGCACCTGAGACAGGACCCAGCAGCTCCACCATGGACTTGGTGCCAAGCTGTGTTTTCCTCCTGATCATTTTCCAAGGTCATTGTCAGGAGTGGGGAGCGCTGAGCCCTGTGCCTGTGCCTCTTTGTGCTTCCATGTGATTCTAAGTCCCCCTGTGTCTCTGTGTTTGCAGGTGTCCAGTGTGAGGAGCAGCTGGTGGAGTCTGGAGGAGGTGTGGTGCAGCCTGGGGGGTCTCTGAAACTCTCCTGTGCAGCCTCTGGATTCACCTTCAGTAGCTATGGGATGAACTGGGTCCGCCAAGCTCCAGGGAAAGGCCTGGAGTGGGTCGCATTCATTTATAGTAGTTACATATACTACGCCGACTCTGTGAAGGGCCGCTTCACCATCTCCAGAGACAACGCCAAGAGCACGTTGTACCTGCAAATGAACAGCCTGAAAGTTGAGGACACGGGCCTGTATTACTGTGCAAGAGACACAGTGAGGGGAAGTCAGTGTGAGCCCAGACACAAACCTCCCTGAGGAGGCAGCAGGGCTGGGCTGCTGGGGGCGTCCTTGTCAACAGGGGGCGCTCAGGGCTCACAGCACAGAAAGCAGCCCCAGGAGCAGGGGCAGAGGGAGGTGGGAGGGAAGGGCCTTCCTGTTGGGCTCAGGGATTTCCTCTCAAGCTCTCAGCTGCCTCCAGGGAGGGCTCTTGCTCTTTCTCTGAGGCTCTAATTTCCTGCTTTCTCACTGCAGACTCCAGAGGAGGTGGAAACACTGCTGCTGGCAGATGACATGTGGGCGGGCAGTAATGGGGATTTTCCTCACCACGTGATACTGTACATAGAAAACCAAACACTGGACCAAAAAACTATTCAATTAAGAAATGAATTTCATAAAGTAGCAGAATATAAAATGAACAATCGATAGTAGATGGTACTTTTATACACCAATAATGAATTCTCAGAAAGGGAAATCAAAGCCACAATCCCATTTACCATTGCATCAAAAATATTATGACACTTAAAAATAAACTTAACCCAGCATGTAAAAGACTTGTACTCAGAAAAATATAGGATGTTGAATAAAGAGAAGATAGAAACAAGTGGAAAACTATACCATGATCATGGATTGTTAGAATAAACATCATTGAAACATCCATATTACCCTAAGTAATATGTTACTGATGAGGCAGGTCACATATTATGCCCGTCTGTCTGGGGTGCAGGGCCCAGTAGTTTGGACCTCACGTGGAACCTGGGACCTGGGACTTGGGTTAGTCTTCAAGCCAATGCTTTCTCTCCTGGAGGACTCCAGATGTGGTGTGTGGCTATTTCAGGGCAGAGAGAGGCAGATGGAACTGGTTGGACAATGAAGGAATGGTCCTGGAGATGTGCCTGCTCAGACGTGGTGAGTTCCCGTCAATGGTAATTCCCCTCCAGGTTCAGGACGGTTTTTCCGATGTTGCCCATGGTGCAGCCAGTGAATGGGCTTCAGGATCTGCGGTCGCCCATCATGTAGGGACACGATGACAGCACTGCCCAGGGCCACACGCAAACCCGAGGAGGGATTGGAGAGGGAGGACATGATGCCCCTTAAATTTACTGCTGATGAAGCAGGAAATCCTCACATGCCCTCCCTCTCCCGGTTAGAACCATGTCACATGTCCACATGGACAAAGACCCTGATGGTGAGAACAAGGCAAATCCACCAATACTGACCAGGATTCTAAGACATTAGATCCATCACCTCCAGTAATGGGTGGTTATCTGGATAAACTATTTATTCTATAATAATGGACAGAGAAAAATAATTCTCTTCATATAAAATTATTTTTTATCTTCCTTTATATCAGTGTTTTACATCAAGACTTTTTATATTTATAGATGTTCAGGAGACAAGAAAAAATGATCAAAGTACCTGACCATCAAAGAGATAAAAATTAAAAGGACAGGAGGTATCAAGTCACACCTCTCAGAACGGCTACCATCAAAAAATCAACAAATGGCAAGTGCTAGTGAGGGTGTGGAGCAAAGGGAACCCTCCTACTCTGCTAGTGGGAATGCAGGCTGGTGCAGCCACTATGGAACACAGAATGGAGTTTCCTCAAAAAATTAAAAATGGAACTGACATTTGACCCAAAGATCTCACTTTAAGGAATATATGCTAAGGGACCCCAAACGCCATTCACAAACTTTGTATGCGCCCCTATGTTCATAGTAGCACAATTTGTAATAGCTAACAAATGGAAACAGCCCAAGTGCCCATCAGTAGTTGAGTGATAAAATATGTGGTACATTAATGCCACGGAATACTATGCAGCAGTAAAAGAGAAGGATCTCATACCCTTTGGGACATCATGGAGGGACCTGGAGAGTATCATGCTAAGTGAAATAAGACAGTCAGAGAAAAACAAGGATCACATAGTCTCACTCATATGTGGAACATAAAAAACAAAATAAACCGATCAACAGAATGGATCCAGAGACCTGGAAGCATAGAGCAGATGGGGAATCTCAGAGGGAAATAGTGTTAGGGTGGTGGATGGGAAGAGGTCACCCAACAAACGTGTATGCACATAGGCTTAATCCAGGGACACAGACAACAGGATGGTGAAGGCCTGGGGCACCCGGGGTGGGCTAGAAGATGTCAATGGGGGACACAAGGGGACATGAGTGATACCTTCAACAATGAAGGTACAATTTAAAGAAAAAAGAATTAGAACCTGGACCTACGGAAACCCCCTGAACATGGTGCCTGTGTCACATCTTCTCTCAGGTGGGGTCAAGACCTCCGCTATGAAATACTCTGCCTCATGAATATGCAAAAGAGAGGAGGCAGACCAGGTTAAATGTGGATAAGTCTGTGCTCTGAGGGCATCACCCACTGCCACACCCTCCCCTACAGAAGTGCTCCCAGCACAGCCTTCACCATGGACTGCAGCTGGAGAACCCTCCTCCTGGTGGCCATGGCGACAGGTAAGGGGCTCTCGACCTGATTAGGAAGGGTCCAGGGAGTGTGCAGGGTGATTCCACTGACTCCTGTCTCCTCCCACAGGTGTCCACTCCCAGGTGCAGCTGGTGCAGCATGGGGCTGAGGTGAGGCCACCTGGGGCCTACGTGAAGGTCTCCTGCAAGGCTTCTGGATTCACCTTCACCAGCTACTACATGCACTGGGTGCGGCAGGCACCAGGACAGGGCCTTGTGTGGGTGGGGAGGGTTTACCCTGGAAATGGAAATACAAACTACGCACAGAAATTCCAAGGCAGAGTCTCCTTGTACAAGACACACAGTGAGGGGAAGTCATTGTGAGCCCAGACACAAGCCTCCCTGAAGAGACAGCAGGGCTGGGCTGCAGGGGGCACCCCAGACACTAGTGACAACCTGGGCCCACAGCACTGAGAACAAACTCAGACACACTCAGTCACATACTCATTTTTGGAAAAGGCATGCATTCACACATGAACAGTGATATAATACTGTTCATGTCATTACACATTGTACATTACAAATTCTGTATTAGAAAATGTGGTTATATTTAATTCTCTTCGATGGCATGTAAAATAAATATGCATGTGCAAGCAACTATCATTTTAACACTGACCACAACCTGTGAATATCAACAGCTGTATTTCTCAGTCCACTAAGTAGGAGCCCAAATGAGAAATTTAATCCAAACTTTTCTAGATTGCCACAAAATGTAAAAATATAATTAAAGCAGTAGTGAAAACCTTCCACCAAATAAAAGGTAAAGACCAAATAAACTCAAGGGTGAATTCTATCTGAATTTCAAATAAGAACTAGTAACTGTCTATCAACTCTTCTTGAACTCTTCCAAAAATTAAGGAAAGAGACAATACTTCCAAACAGATTTATTGAGATGACCATTACATTCATATCAAAGCCAAGCAAAAACATACAAAAATGACAGGTCAATATCACTGATGAAATTACATGTGAAACACTCTAAAATATGCTAGGAAACTAAACAGCACAATGAAAGGGTCATTTGCCACGATCAACTGGGATACCGTCCTAGCATGCAAGGATGGCACAATGTATACAAATCAGTAACTGCTACATCTCATCCACAGAATGAAGGATAAAGAATACAGTCCTATAAATAGATACAGAATAAAGCCTTTAAAATTGAGAATCACTTCAGAACTAAAGTCCTTAGCAGACTAGGTGTAGAAGTGATGGACCTCAGTGTACTGAAGGCCACATTTGAAAAGCCAACAAGTGACTTCACACCACACAGAGAAAATTTCAAAGGTTTTCTTCTTACATCAGGACCAAGACAAGGGCTTCCCTGTGACTGCTTCTATTCATCAAAACAAGAGGTCATTGTCAGAATAATTAGGCAGAAAAGGGACATTTCAAATGTCCAAATCTGACAGAAAGAAGTTAAAATGTTTCTCCTTCTCTCTAATCAGATGACAGGATCTTGTACATAGAAAACACTAAAAACTGTATGAGAAGCTAATAGAACTAGAATCCAGGAAAGATGTAAGATACAAAACCAACACACACATGGCTGGTGCCCCTGCTCCCTCTCAACAGAGTGTCCTCATGGCTCCAGGAAACATGTGGCTCTTTCAGAGGAAAGTTAGGGAAGGAAATGTGAACTGGCTACTCACATGGAGAGGACAACCTAATGAGACAAGAACCCGGGATATGTGTGTCTTCCTCTTGGTTAGTACCCCCTCATGTTACCAGGGAGCTCTCCCCCAATGTGGCACTGGGTCAGGTGCGGGTTCCAGTTGACCCCCATCCTGTGGGGACAGTGATCACAAGGGTCACATGCAGACATCAACTCTCTAATAAGATTTTCATCACCTAAACTTAATTATTCCTAAGCCATTTCTGACATCTTCCCCTCAACACACCTGGTCATGACGGAGGTTCTTCTAGGTCCCAATGAATGAAACTGGATCTACAACAGAGTCTAGAGAATGAACACCACAAAGGAGGCTGTGCAGCTGCTACTCGTCCAGCACCAAACTACCCTGAATGACTAGGACCTGGGAGCTCTGTCTGTGTCTTTCTAGTTCATGTTTTTGGTTCCCGGGGACCCTAACAGTTGCTGCACTTTCTCCAAAAATTTGGTTCACAGACTCTAAAGTAACAATTGGGTCTTAGTTTGTCTTCTGAACACTCTGTAAGACAAAGAGTGTCAGAGGGAATTTCCTGTCTCTTGAATGAGAACCTTCTTCTCTTTTACATCTTTCTCAGGTGGAGAGTATTGATTTCCCTTGGTGGTCATTACTGGTGACTGTCAAATGCATCTCGCATTTTAAACCTTCTCTTTTTCTTTATAAAACAAATTACTCTCCTGGGTCTCTGTACAGGTCTCCTGTTGCAGGTGGGTCCAGAGAGGAAGACACAGGCCAGAGAGGAAGACACAATACCACATATTTCCACGTGTGGACACTTGAACAAGCTTCAAACCTTCTTAGAATTTTGTATCTAGTTATTGAATTTTTCTAGTTACCACAATCCTCCCACAGGACACTCTCACCTGCACGGAGGCACCGCCCTCCCTGTAGGTCTACCACCCAGAGCTCCCTATATAGCAGAAGGACATGCAAATAGAGCCCCCTCTGCTCATAAAAAACAGCCCCAGCCCTGCAGCTCTGGGACCGGAGCCCAGCCCTGGGATCACAGGTGTTCCCATTCCCAGATCAGGACTCAACACAGACCACTCACCATGGGGTCTAGGCTCAGCTGGGTATTCCTTGTGGCTCTGTTAAAAGGTAATTTGTGGAGAACAAGAGACACTTTGTATGTGAGTGGACATGAGTGATAGAAACAGTAGACGTGTGAGCATTTCCTGACCAGAACTTCTCTCTGTTTGCAGGTGTCCAGTGTGAGGTGCAGCTGGTGGAGTCTGGGGGAGGCGTGGTGCAGCCTGGGGGGTCTCTGAGGCTCTCCTGTGCAGCCTCTGGATTCACCTTCAGTAGCTACTACATGAGCTGGGTTCGCCAGGCTCCAGGAAAGGGGCTGGAGTGGGTCGCATACATTAATCCTGGTGGTGGTAGCACATACTACGCTGAATCTGTGAAGGGCCGCTTCACCATCTCCAGAGACAACACCAAGAACACACTGTACCTGCAAATGAGCAGCCTGAGAACTGAGGACACAGCCCTGTATTACTGTGCAACACACAGTGAGGGGAAGTCAGTGTGAGCCCAGACACAAACATCCCTGAGAAGACAACAGGGCTGGGCTGCAGTGGGCTCCCTGTACACCAGAGGGTGCTCAGGACCCACAGCACAGAGAATAGCTGCAGGAGCAGGGGCAGAGGGAGTGGAGAGAAGGGCCTTCCTGCTGGGCTCAGGGATTTCCTCTGAAGCTCTCAGCTGCCTCCAGGGAGGGCTCTTCCTTCTCATGTTCTCACTGCAGACAACAGTGTAGAAGGGCATTGTGTTTGCAGATGACATAGTGGCAGTGATGGGAACTCTCCTTCACCAAGTCTCCTTCACAAATTCTAAAATTGGCCTTTTTCACGCTTCATTCTGTTGCTGATGAGTGTGAACTCCTAGTTGGGTGGCTGGGATTGAGCTGTGTGCACAGATCTGCATGCCTCCCTTGAGGGCCCAGCTTTCTCAATGCTTGACTCTCCATGTGCCCTCCCCCTCCTGCCCCCAGGGAGATCACAGGCTCTCCCTTTGCTGAAAGGCCTGAGGACACTCAGGGCTGTGACCTCACCCATCCTCTCTGGGTCCACATTGACCCCAGAAGAGCTGTCAGCTCAGTGCACCAAACACAGGTAGTACCGCATCCATCCACATGAGGACCCTGCTGTCCATCAGAAAGCAGTGCTGACCCCATGGCAGAGACAGGAGACCCTGAGGGCTGGGATGTGCATCATTGAACTCCTCCTCCACCTTCCCTCCTGGAGCCAAGGTTTCCTATCTTTGCTGTGGTGAGATGTGCATCGGAGCATGTTGGAAGCCGAGGAGCATCCATGGGACCCCCTGTGTCCATTCTGTCCTCTCACTACAAAGAGTCACACAGACATGTAGTCACAAACAAAGAGTCAAAGATACACACACACACATAGATTCACAAACTCATCTCCGGAAAAGACATGCATTCATACATGAACAGTGGTAAAAAATTATTCATGTTGTTATACACTGTGCTTTATGTATTTTATATAAGAAAATGTGGTTCTATTTAATTCTCTTTGACGCCATATGAAATAAATAAGTGGTGCTCAAGCAACTATTATTTCAACACTGACCACATCCTGTGAAGATAAATAGTTGTTTTTCTCAGTCCATTTAATAGGAGCTCAAATTAGGAATTTAATCCAAACTTTGCTAAATACCTACAAAAGTAAAAAAATATAACTGAAGTAATAGTGAAGACCTCCCACCAAGTGAACTCAATAATGAACTGGCATAGAAACCAACCAATGAGAAT